>CM071634.1:6513193-6820586 GCA_036419045.1 Scirpophaga incertulas | reverse complement strand
CAAGACTCCCAGGAAACTCAGGATTCTGCAACGACGATCTTGTTCCTTTAATTGTCTCGTTCCTTTCTATGCGGTTTCTTCTCTGTGATGACTCCAGTAGATCGTAGAAGAGACGACTTGATGCTGCAGCGATTTTTCAAGTGATGAGCACAATTTCCGAAAATGTGGGTCGATCCGGAAATCTTATTAAAAAAACGGCGACTAAAGGACCATTTGTTAGGGTCCTGACCTAATAGGACTTTAAATTAAAACTAGTGGACTGTAATAACTAATATATATTGGTTCTGGATAATAATCAACTGCTGATTTGATGTGTCGTCGTCCGCGATCAATGCGCAAGAGAGACTTGACCGTTTCGCACACCGGAAGACCCCTGCTTGCCACGGCCGAGCCCGACCGTAGTCGAACGCTCCCGAACAGATACTCTAATAGTGTCTGTTAACTGTTAAATTACTTTGAGATCACATTTTCAAGTCATTCCTCCCGAAATGTCATGCAAGTTTAGCTCTCTCTAATTAACAACTCCGTATTAAACAAGGTCTATAATTGAAATGAATTTTAATCACATCTATTTTAAGCCTCCCCCTAACCCCCGCTTATAATTCGATTTATTTCGAAATGCCGCGACTTTGATCCCTAATTTTATCTCATTTGTTCCTGAAGGATGAACTGTACCAATATTAACAAAGAGTTGGTAGGTAGATTAAACGATAAAGAGCTATAGTAAAAATATATTTAGATCAGACTTATGAGATGGGAAAGAAAACAAATATTTTTACTGGATATTGTTATTAAGAACAAGGAAATTTTTGTTCATAAGAACAAAATGTATTTAACAAATAGCACTCAATAATTATCCTATTCTTTTGTTGCAATGTGTTAGGAAAAAATCCATACTAATATTATAAATGCGAAAGTAACTCTGTCTGTCTGTCTGTTCCGCTTTCACGCCAAAACTACTGAACCGATTTAAATGAAATTTGGTACACAGATAGTCTAGATCCTGAGAAAGGACATAGGCTACTTTTTCATGCAAAAAAGGTTGTAAAGGGTTGTAAAAGGTTGAAAGGAGGGATAATAGGTTGTATGGAAATATTGTTAAAACTACTGAACCGATTTAAATGAAATTTGGTACACAGATAGTCTAGAGCCCGAGAAAGGACACAAGCTACTTTTTTATACAAAAAGGTTGTAAAGGGCTGTAAAAGGTTGAAAGAAGGGATGCTAGGTTGTATGGAAATATTGTTAAAATTACTGAACCGATTCAAATGAAATTTGGTACACAGATCGTCTAGAGGCTGAGACAGGATAGAGGCTACCTTTTTAAGCAGGAAAAGGGCTGTAAAGGGTTGAAAACGGTTGAAGGGTTGTTTTACGTTTGGTATATACGGGGTAATTACCCCGTATATACCAATCGTAAAACCCGTGGACCCAAGGAAGGAAATAAGATAATTTTAGCGGCGGAAAACATATCCTTCCTGTGGGAAATTCGAATATAACGCGGGCGAAGCCGCGGGCGGAAAGCTAGTTGTATATATAAACAACGTGCTGGGCCGTGTTATCGTTGTTTGTTAAATGTCAAAGAAATCAAATGTTAACGTGTTTTCACTACGTCTTCGGAGAACCGTAGGTCGACCATATGGATTACTGAGTTCTTCTCTTCTCTTCTCTTTAATATTCTCACTGGCGCAGTTTAGGTACACTCACAATAAATAGGAATAAAAATGTGAAGGCGCGGGTCGCGTATAGGACGGCCTGTTAATTTAATCAAGTTCATTATGCTATTGCGTAATTAAAAGAATCTCGCCTTTTACCCGAGGCTTTGTCTTGGACGCGAGAGATGGATCGCAAGTTTTATTCACTAATTTTTTTTAAATAATCAATATCAAATCAAAATGGAATTAAGATTAGATATTATTTTAAAAGCTATTGTTATATGTTATATTATTGTAAAATAAACATTTTTATTTCTTTCTAATTGCCTTACAGTAGCAACAATAGCTTTTAAAATAATATCTAATCTTAAGATTACACATCAAAATGGAATTAATTCCATTTTGATTTGATTTTGATTATTTAAAGAAATTTAGTGAATAAAACTTACGATCCATCTCTCGCGTCCAAGACAAAGCCTCGGGTAAAAGGCGAGATTCTTTTAATTAAACCAGGAGTACGTTTCAAATTTAGCAAAAATCCGGCAAGCCCGACCTCTGTCCAAATGCAAGACACGTTCCGTCGTACGTGTAGCGAGATTGGACATGCAACGCGCAACGAATACGCCATTTTTATTGCTTATATGAAGAACATGCTCCTTTTGAGTGTTCTGCTTTACACGAATTCGGAACTTAGCTATATTGTAATAAGGTCCGGCAAAATAAATCTGATAATTTTCATTTGATCCTCACAATAGTCTCGGAGATTTTTCTGATGCTTTAAGTGTGCTGGACGCTGTGTTTGTATATATTTGTTAGGTTTTTCTAGAAAAGCCCTTAATCAGACCACTGTTTTATCATAGTCGGTTGTATCATTTAGTCTTTCAATTATTTTCAAAGCATATTATTATATATAGTTATATTTTTGAGAGACACTAAAGGTGACTAGTTCCTGTATTATATATATAACATTTTTTTTTTGCGATATTTGTGTTAATAATTTCGAGCAAATGGTAATCAAAATAAACTCTTATTGCCGTTAAACACATATCAAATTTTAGAACGCAAAGAGCTTAAAAGCTACATAAATTTACACAAAAAGTTACTCTACACTTTTTCGAAAATTATGAGTGCCTTTCAGAGAAGAACAAGCAAGAAATTCTGAGGGTCTATGTTTTATCTTCTCTTTTCACAATCAAAAATTCACAATTACATCTCACATTTTAGCACAATAAAAACATCGGATACACATATGTCTGATAGAAACAATGTATGTCATAAAAAAAATATCGCGCCCTTTATTTTGTTTTCATTAGAGATAAATGTATTTTTAATAAGTGTTGGCGTAGTTGTTATATAGAAAATTACATATTTCCCCATAAACGAAAATCTACATTTAGAAGCCTGATCGTTGGTAGCTAAAATGTTGTTCGAATAGAAAAGTATCCAAGCAGCATATTTTAGGAAATCAGAGTGAATACCCATATTATATAAAACTTCGTAGGAATAAGAAACGTATGATTGATAATCATGACAAATTTAATTGGATAAGAATTAAGCTGTATTGGTTTAAAATCGCTTCAAAAATTAGTCATTATTCTCTTAAAAAGTAAGATATCCATAAGATATATACCATTGCGTAGTTTTCTGTAGACCTTTTCAATGTGTACAATACTTAGTACAGCAAGCGGAACTTGTTTTTAAAAAGGTTTTTTTTTTATTTAATTTTATTTTTAACTTTTTAGTACCTCTCAGGCTTGCTGAGAACAAGCCCTTTCATTTGATACCCATATTGTAGGAACGAATAAAAGAAAATATCCGCCATTTTGGATGTTCCGCCGTATTGGATTAAGAGTGACGTAACATTATTTTTTTTCTAGTTATTCTTGGCAAGCCCTTTTATTTGATACCCATATTGTAGGAGTGCATTAAAAATAATTGGTCCGCCATATTGGATACACGCCGCCATGTTGGATTTAGAATGACGTCACATTATTTTTCTAGTTATTCTTGGCAAGCCTTTTATTTGATATTCATATTGTAGGAGTGCATTAAAAATAATTGGTCCGCCATATTGGATACGCCGCCATGTTGGATTTAGAATGACGTCACACAGTTAATCATACATTGTCATCCGAACTAAACGTGTATACCAAATTTCAGCTCAATCGGAAACCGGGAAGTGGATCAAATTTAAGTTGCAAGATTTGATTACAGAACGACAGACAACGGGACAGGTGAAAGTAAATAAAAGCTTGTAAAAATGTAATTATTTACGACATCACATTAGAAACCTCAAAAATAACAGTATTTCTCCACTGTTTAATGGATGTTATCATACATATAAACCTTCCTCTTCAATCACTCTATCTATGAAAAAAACCGCATCAAAATCCGTTGCGTAGTTTTAAAGATTTAAGCATACATAGGGATATAGGGACCGAGAAAGCGACTTTGTTTTATGTGATGTGATATTCCAAATAGGTTTAGTATAATTCATACAAATACATTATGTCGAAGTCCACTCAAGTCTTTGAGTAGTTAAGAACAAAGGAATAGTGCGTGTACCGATTCGCAGACTGGTACTTATTGAAATGCCAAGGTCACTAGTGCCATAACTGACACACAGACCCGCGGATTTCTGAGAGAATTTGATCGGCACATAACATTTAAACGGAATAGCTTCTGGGCAATTCCCGTTTTATTTCGGAAACATGTCAATAGGTTTCTCGATGTCGAGAAATTCCTTTGTTTCTTTACCTATAATATTATTTCGTTGATCGTTTACAAACGATCTACACTAGCTACACTTAGAAATACGTTGATTTCGTTATGTTATCTATAATTTTGTCGTTTCTTATATACTTCTCTCAATACTAGCGGAAACATTATTAATAGTCGATATTCAAAGTTATTGTGATTTATAAATTTAATGACTACATATTATTAAGAATATGTTGTATATATAATAACAGACAGGTCATACGCAAAACTGTATGGATTAAGTCGTTTAAATAGGATGGAAATAAATAGTAGTATATATGTGTATATACAACCTTTTTGGAGTTTATAAGGAGGCTTAAAGTCATCCAAAGAGCAATGTAGGGGTTATCTCAGAGTTTCTCTGCGTTATCGTATCAGGAATCGTGAAATCCGCAGGAGAACCAAAGTCACCGACACAGTCTGAAGAATTGTGAACCTTGAGTGGCAATGTGTATTTCTCCCAGGACTGACGTCCAATGGGGTGGAAAGAATTTCGAGTGGTAGTCATATGCCGGATACCGCAGCATTGGAAGGCACAAGATGGGCAGACGATTTAGTGAGGATCGCAGAAAGGTGCTGGTCACTAGAAACGCCTATCAATGTAAGGTCAAGTGCAAGGAGAGGCATAAGTCCAGTAGTGGGCGACTACTGGCAGAAATGATGTGGATATTATTACTATAATGACATAATTATAGCGTAGCCAGAAATACTCTCATAGGTTCTGATATCAAAAAACAAAAAACAACAAAATAATCTTTACAATTACGAAGGATATTGTTTTTTGCTGATTCCGCGCAGTTGATGATGACTTGTCCAACAAGCAGACAAGGCCGCCGTGAGACACCGAGCGGGCAACAGATCCTGAAGATGTCTCGCTGAGAGACGAAACACGTGTCGACCTTGTCTGCTTGTTGGACAAGTCATCATCAACTGCGCGGAATCAGCAAAAAACAATATCCTTTGTAATACAATAGACTTCCGCAAAATAACACCTGCTACAATAGAGAAAATAATCTTTATTCAACATAGACCTTTACAGGCACTGATTGACGTCAAAACAAACAACAAAAAAAAAGAAAAGCTTATAAAAAAACAAAACCTTGTACGTACGTACGTACGTACAAGGAAAAAAAATATTGATTCTACACCTGTTCGGAAATTGGGAAAGCCTTCTCGAGAAGAACAAGCAAGAAACTCAGAAGGTCTATTTCTTATCTCCTCTTTTCAATGTTAATAATTATAATAATAAGTCTCCCTCAGGGCAGCTTGTGGCGAGCTGGCGGTGAGTTGCGTCACCGAGGGTACCGATGTGCTTCAGGGGGCCGTGTGCCACCCGCCTCTGTTTTGCCTCAACCAGCCGGACAGAGTGGAGTCGCAAGAGCAGATGCTCGAAGGGTGGAAGTGTAATAATGTCATAACGCCGACGGCGTCTCGATCGCTGTCGCAGACCCACCTCTCTACATCCTTAGTCGTTCACGCCAATGTTGCCCTCTTTACACCAATATTGGTCTTCATTTTTGGGGAGCCCATTTAGTGAGCGGCGAGTCACCACCTGCCATATTTAAAAGCAATTTAGCAATTAGACCAAATAGATTTAGCAATTTAGACGACCTCCATAGTTGAGTGGATAATACACCGGTTTCAAGGTGTCGCCATCTCTGAGGTCCCGGGTTCGAATCCCGGTGGGGGCAGATGTTTGTGTGATGAATGCGAGCATTTGTACCTTAGTCATGGTTGTTGATATTGTTACGCCGGTGGCTTAGTAAAACTTCAAAAGTGATTTTCTGTGACTTAGAAACGTTTTCAGCAGGCTGAAACGTCGTTTCAGGCCGTTTCAGAAGTAGCTCTTTCACATACTAAAAAATCTAAATTACACCCAAGTTACAGTAGTTTTCAGGCGCCTGAAACATGTTTTCAGTACGTTTCAGGCTACCCTCTATCCAATGCCGCAATAACCTGAAAACCCGTTTTCAGGCGTTTTCAGGACCCCTTATGAGCCATTAAGCCTACTTCAGTAAAAGGACATAAATTTCAATAGGAGTGAAAGAGATAGCAATAGTAGAAAGAGACAGAGATAGTTAGAACATTCGAGAAGTATTAGAATGAGAAAACATCATTAGAAAGAGATAGACAAACACAGAATATTCGAGAAAGATAGTACGGGAATATTCGAGTATTGTGTATCGAGAATATTCGAGTATCGAGACAGTTATAATCGAAACGTCTCGAACGCGCGACGTATTGGACTACACATTCGAGTGTGTCCGCGAATGTTCTGGCAAGAGTGGCAAGTATCTTAGGGGACTATATAAGGCTGTATCCGGCCGCCGGGAGAAGTATTGTTTTGCGATACAGTGCGAAAACATCTAAGAAGTGATATTGGAGAACTAAGGAAGCGACTTTCAGTGCTTTCAGTTAAGTGATTAGTGAATGTTAGTGTGGTAATTAATAAAAGTTCAGTGTTTTGGTAGACCGCCGCTTAATTTACTGACCCCAGCTCGTAACAATATATATTTCAATAAAAATATTTATATATGTATAATACTCGTATATGTATGTCTATCCGTTACCCTAGATCCCATAGCACAAGCCTTACAGAGCTTAGTTTGGGCTAGGCTAATTGATGTAAGTGTAAAAAAAAAAAAAAATAGGAGGCTATGAGAAGGCTTCAATAGTCCGGTTTTCATTACCAACGAAATCGAATTGCAAAACAGCTAGTTTTATGGAGTCTGAACGTTGGAACGGCAAATTTATTTTTGTTTCTAGTATTCATGTTATGTAGATCACTGTTTTTAGATCTATATACAAAAACTAAATTAGCATATATATATTGACTGGCTAAATTTAAAATATTAATTTCTTAAAACAGTTCTTTTAGGGATTCTGTTTACGGGCTAGAGAAGCCCGTCAACAGTAGATAGCAAGAAGCGCTCTTTTTTGTAAAAGAAAAATATTTTCAAAGTTAGCCGCTGATCCCCATAACAGCAATCCATAGAACATAATACTATGAAAGTAGCACAAAAAGAAAGAAATAAACAATTCTTGCCGTTTCAACATTAGTTAAAAGTCTAATCTTTTTTACTGCGTAAGCCGATGAATTAAGTTTGTTTGCCAAAGCTTCAATATGTGAATCCCACTGTAGTCGTGAATTGTAATGCCTAAGAATTTAGTATTATTGACTAAGTCAATGACATCATCATTCATATTTAAACGAGTATCAACCTGCCTTACATTGGGCACAGAGAATTTGATACATTTTGTTTTCTTAGAATTTAAAGACAAATTGGTAGTTGTAAACCTTCCTCCGATGGAATCCCTGGAATTATTAATGGAATATATCCCTAGCCTATTCCACAAAGGAATTGCTGTTGTTGTGTAGGAATTAAAATCAAATGAGGTGTTGGAAATTGGGTGCTCAAGGGTAATAGTCACAGAAGCACATATAGAGTATAAAGATTAAGGAAAAGAGAGACATTGTGGTCGTTATCGGGATATTTGAGATTTCTTAGTACGTATTATAGAAAAGAAAGAATTTTCAGTTCCTTCTGTCGATGCCACTTAAGACATAAACAAAACAGACGTTTCTGATACTTACACCAATTAGCCTAGCCCAAAGCTCTGTAAGGATGGTGTTATGGGATCTAGGGTAACGGATAGACATACATATATTATACATATATAATGCTTTTGATAGAAATACATATATATTCCCTAACCATAACTAAGGTACAAATACTCGCTTTCATCACACAAACATCTGCCCCCAACGGGACTGGAACCCGAACCTCAGAGATGAAGACATCTTGAAACTGGTGTACTAACCTCTGGATTATGGAGGTCGTCTAATAAGCTTTCTCCTGTGTAAGATCACATGAGCATACTTACGCAGAACAAAAGCAAACTTGATCACATCGGTCGAGCTGCTTCGATCAATCGGACATAACTACCGTAGCTATAAGGTTCTCAGCCTCTCATCTCTGTCTTAGGAGACACAAACTTAATAGCTACTATTTTGTCAGTCCTAGTGCCTTAAATAATGTCTGCAACTGAAGTACTGTTTTTAAGGTTAGTATTGTTATAAATATCTTTTTCACCTATTTAAGTATTGAAATAGTGTGCTACTTCATTTATTTGATGTACTTCTGTCTGCTTTGTTTAATTATTTAGAATTGTTAGTATTTTGAAGGTTATTTAGACGAGAATTAATTGTTATCTGAAAAGCACCGAAGTTGTTTTATAGTTTAAGCCGGAGCCAGTGACGGATTTTATGATTGAAGAGTCCTTTGTAATCTCACGGCTCCATACATGTTAAATACCGCCCTATAGACTAATTATGTAACTATATTTACATTGCTGGCTTATTAGGAATAAATGTGATAACTATTTTAATATAGCAGTAATGTAAGTGCATTTTCTTTAAGCTTTATTCAAAATTTATTAACAACAAAGACATTTAATCTGTAGCTTCAGCGAAGCGATTCAAAGTTCCTAGTAAAGAAGCAGATACAGCCAATTTTATATTACCGAGAAAAACAGAAATGTTTTAATGTACGCATCGAATTTCAAACTTCAGTTTCCAGTTTAGTTCATTAAATGTGCTTTTAATTTTAGATTCTGAATGTTAAACAAATCTTTCCTTATTTGTGAGGTGACGAAATTCCTTGTCTATCATTTTTTTGTGTTTTATTTAAATACGATTATTCTAAACATAATGAACACGGTACCCGTGGACAGCGAAGGAATCGTGATCCAATAACGTCGGCTATAAAAGATTCGCTGAAGTAAAAAGCTGCTATTAAACTGGGGCCCTAAAACTGCGGAACGTGTGTCGGCCGTCGAGATCAACTATCCGAAAACACTTAGCGTAATTAACGTAACGGAGCTAGGGTGGGCGGGCACACGCCATGGGCGGCCGCGGCTCGTAGCAAACGCTGCTATTAAAATTTGGAAAGTTCAAGTACAGAAATAAATTTGTAGTTCTTCTGTCTTTCTACGTGTCAATAATTTTTGTCGACCTCCGTCCGAAGTCGAGTGATCAGTAAATCGGTTTCAAGGTGTCACTATATCCCGGTTTCGAATTCATATAAGGGCAGATATTTGTGTGATGAATGCTAGTATAAGCACCTTAGTCATGGTTGTAAATATATATTTCTATCAAAACTATTTATATATGTATATGTATGTCTATCCGTTACCCTAGATCCCATAGCACAAGCCTTAAACAGCTTACTTTGGCTAGGCTTTTAATACAAGTAACTCGAGAAAATATCGGAAATAAAATTTGTAAGTCAATGCTATCAAAAGGTATTTGTCGCATATTTTTCAATTTATCAAGAAGTAATGATTTACAGTACAGTACAATTAATATTAATTAGAAGTTAATAATAATTGGAGTCATTATTTAACCTTTTTTTATCACGATATTAAAAAAAATGATACAATACATTTTTATAATCTAGTTAATGTTTGCTGTTAGCCATTCTTTTGGCTTGCGTTCTCAAATGTTTATTGCGGCTTTTGCTAGAACACATCGCGTTGCGTTGTTTCCTAACAGAATTCTCAGCTGTTTGGTACTTTATCCGTTCTCCATCCCCATCTCAGCCATTATAAACAAAACACCCACTTGAGTTAAGAGCAACCACGCCCCAGCCTCTAGGCTAAGAAGTTCTAGGCTAATTACGGCCTGTTATAATTTTTGGGTCATTTTTGGGGTAATTAGGCCCTGTTGTAATGTTAAAACTCGAGTGGTCGCTAATTGTTAGCGTAATGTCTTTTACGTGGCGTCTGAAAGCTTTCGGCCGTTTAAACTTCCACCGATCTCTTGTATAAAATTGAGTCGCAAATATATTTCACAAAGCGTTTTTGCTATGCTGCTACGGTATCACTTCAGAACATAATAGCTAAATAACTTTTCAACTGCGTTGCTGTGATATTTCCTGTACTGTCATAGTTGTTTCTACCTACTACAATCTACTAAAACAATAATAAAAAGCGAGATTTCGCTATACGTTGCAAAAGCAGTGTCTCTGTTATATTGTAATTATTTAAACTTACTCTAAGCGGTCATCTACACAAGAGAAGTTTCTCTGTTGTAATGTAATAAATGTAAAAAGTGTTACACTGTGTTATGAGCCAAAGTCAAACAAAAATAAGAGACATTTACTTTATTGACAGGGACTTTCACAGGTGTATTGAGGTTGCCTCACGATGATTTCCTTCACCATAAAAGCGCCAGATATGTTTATGTATGAAATTCTAAATACGAAAAACACGTTGGTAGATAGGATCTACCCAGGTCCCTACGGATCCTCCCATTCGTAATCCACGGCCGAAACCACAGCGCGATCGAAGAAATTCAAATATGTAGCAGAATATAGGAAACACAAAGAAATAATTACCAACCCAATTATAAACTATATAGGAAATTAATTTGCGAGTCGAATAAGATTTAATATTGTACAATAAGTTGGAATCAATCAACTTACTTATGTTGCTAAGACCACGTTGCTTGGTTGAACTTGAATTTTCGACCTTAAAACATTGTCAGTACATGACAATATTTCAGCGAAATGGGCCGAGAATTATATTCCTTGATAACAATGCCTAACTGCAAAGCTACGAGTGAACTTATTGTCTGCGTTTTGAAAGTTAGTCTTCTATTCGTAGCAAACGCCGGAGAGACGTAGACGCCGGAGTTTTTGGCGTAGACGCAGTTAATGATGCGTAGTCTAACATTAACTGCGTCTATACGACAACTCATAATACTTTGTAAACTGAGTTTACAAAAATACAAACTGTAAAAAAAACTATACCGGAACAAATATACATACATACATACATACACTCACGCCTTTTTCCCATAGGGGTAGGCAGAGATTACGTCTTTCCACATGAAAGCAGAATAAGTGCAGTAGAAATGAGAGCTTTGCGGAGTATGGCAGGAGTAAAACTGAGTAACAGATTGTATAATGAAGTGATTAGAAAGAAATATGGTTTGAAAGAGGATATCGTGACAAGAATAGAGAAAGGGATGCTTGGGTGGTTTGGGCATGTGGAACGGATGGATAAAAGTAGACTGACCAAAATGATTTATGAAGCTGGAGTGAGTGGAGATACGGGACGAGCAAGACCTAGGCGAACATATTTCGCACAAATCGAAAGTGTCCTCAAAAAAGGCCAGGTCAAAAGTACCCGCAATCGTCGAGCATGTGTGAGGAATGTTATGAAAGTAGATGAAGCGAAAGAAATATGTAAAGACCGTAGCAAGTGGAAAGACGTAATCTCTGCCTACCCCCAACAAATATATACAGACAAAAATTTAAGCAATAGTAATAATAAACAATATAATGTGGTTACAATTTTTGTTATTTTTGTATTCGGTATTTTCTTGGTTATCACCGACTGCAATCCGATCGTTCGTATAAAAAAATCTAAAGTATATGCACTTATTTACTGGCATGATTTTAAGTTATTCGTCCATTTGTCGAACTCATTCTTAATGCAAATATAAGACATATAGTTTTATCACATATGCCAGTGTCAGAACTGGAGCAAACTGAAATGAGAGAAGCAACAGCTAATAAAAAACAAATAAAACATAGTCACCCAAATTGGCCTAATCAGTCGAAAGTAGGCAATAAACAAATCAATAAAATTCAATCGGGTTATGAACCTTTTTCAAAGCCAACCTACTTTTTGAAGTGTGTTAAAAATCATCGTAATTTCCAGAGTACGATATTAAGTCGAAGTTTTTAATTAAGGCTGAGGAACTTAGTTAAGTACTTGTGCTTCGATCGTAGCAAGAGGAAAATCTTTACCAACCCCTATAGGACAGAGGCATTAGTATTTTTCACAACTTTCGTAGTTGAGTGGTTAATACACCGGTTTCAAGGTGTCGCCATCTCTGAGGTTCCGGGTTTGAGTCCCGGTGGAGGCAAATGTTTGTGTGATGAATGCGAGCATTTTTGCCTTAGCTATGGTTGTTAATATGTATATATTTCTATCAAAAATGATTTATATATGTATAATATATGTATGTCTATCCGTTACCCTAGATCCCATAACGCAAGCCTTATATTGTTTACTTTGGGCTAGGCTGATTAGTGTGAGTGTCAGAAATATTTATTTATTTATGATTTATATGTATTTATGTATATTTTTCACGATCATATTAAAACAATCTAAAAATTCAATTGGAAGCGGTCGGATTTGTGTAATTTTTTTTCAATAAGCACATAGGGCTCCGTACATCTAAAGTATTTTTCTTCATTTTTTCATTAAATTGGAGTTGATTGAATGAAAAGTTAAATGCGATTTATGATTTATAACGTATTAAAAAAAATTGCAGCGTTCCCTTTTTTTAGAAGTTATGGGGGGGGGGGGATTGGAATGAATTGGAAGCGTCTCTCGCGTAAACTATTCAGTTTAGCTATCCATAGATAACCCACAAGTATGGGTGTGATGAAAAAAAATATTGAGTTTCAGTTTTAATATAAATATCTTAATAATAAAATTCTTAATGCGGTTACGGAAAAAAGTGACTGTGACATACGGACGGACAGACATGATGAATCCATAAGGGCTCCGTTTTTTACCATTCCACTACGGAACCCCAAAAAGACATGAATGGTAGGTGGTAAGTTAATCTTTATATGATCCCTTGAAAGATCTTGACAGATGGACAACTTATTATAACAGTCCCATTTTTGGGTAAGTCTAAAACGAAATTACCAAATAAGTTTGCAACTAAAAAGCAATGAACAGAGAGTTCAAAATAACTTGGCAAGATACCATTCTTAATCGAGAAGTAACACAAAATAAGCGAAGGATCAGTTATGGCGGTAAGCTCATAACTTAAATCATGAACAACGCCCTCTAACGATCTGACTAAGCACTTTACATGGCATTAAAGCGATAAACAATCGCTTCCAAATCTCATCTTATTCCGGCCAAATATTAAGGTCAGTGGAAATTGCTTGATGGCCTAAACGTAGGCGGGCTACTTAAGCTATTACATCGGTGATATCATAACAATAACATTTTGTAACAGTTCCTATATTTAGTTGTATTTCCAACAGATGATACGTTATTTTTAACCATAATCAAACAAGTATAAGGTTCTTAATTCAATATTATTGTTGCGCTATCGACTATATAAACTTACTAGCTGACCCGTGCCCACTTTCGTTGGGCATAATATTAATAATCCCCGAAGCGAGCACGAACGCGATCCGAATTAAACCCGAAGCCATCGCGCCGTCCGCTGCCTGTTTTTTTCTCCGATTCACTTTGCAAAACGGACTACCACGTAAAAACCTTTTTATTTTTCGGTTTTTTATATAACCTATGACACTCAGCAATAAGGTGGCCTTCTATTGCTGAAAGAATTTTTAAAATCGGTTCAGTAGATCCTGAGATTACCCCTTACAATTTAACAAATATACAAACACACAAACTTTACTTCTTTATAATATTAGTATAGATTATCGAACATTAGGAAACAATCGGGAACATTCCAGAATATCGTATCAGTGATGCGAGCACATTGAAATTTCTGGAATGCTGTCGAAGGTTCAAGAAAATTGTAGAATATTCAAGAAAGAAAGCCTTATGTCGGTAGCACCCTCTATATAGTATTGAGTAGTAGAGTTAAAGATAAAAGATCTTTATAGAATCGCCTAAATATCTTCATGTGATTATTAGGCGAAGGAGGTCGAAGGGGAGGAGGCGGTAAGATCACAAGTGCAAAGGCCAGGGGTCCTCAGATGCGATACTTGATCCTGAGGGCCCCCTACAACGCCAGAGGATGGCCGTCGCTGAGGTTTTTAGTGGGTAGGCCTCCCCCTTCTGGGGAGGAGAGCCCCACATAACCACCGGCTCTCCGCAGCCGGGGTATGCAATTCAATGCATTTTCCTCAGCGTAACAAAAAAAAAAAAAAGGCGAAGCATGTGGAGCCAAGGACAGTATTATGATTAAGAAACGAAGATTAATGTGATAATTAAATAAATTAATTAAAATGTGACTTTTTGGTAGGAAATCGCATTTAATTACAGCTCGTTAAAATATACTTATATTTATGTCTGTAACGTGATAATTCGAACAAATATGGATTGTTATTTTTTTATATCACGACGTTAGCAACAAGACCTCCGACTTTTCTGATTATTAGTATTAGTATATATAAGTCCGTAAGTGTCAGCAGATTCAATGACTTAAACAATAGTCTACATGATTCATATGGTGGCTTACCACACATAGCTCTCAGGCATTTCTTTTGTGCTGTGAATAATTTGTTTTTATAAAAAGAATTGCCCCATATTAGAATGCCATATCTAAGGTTAGATTCTACACTACCTAGAACGCGCGGACAACGAGCCCGAAACCAGATTTCGGCGTAAACATAATACAAAGCAATACTAATAAATTCAAACCAAATAATTAGTGTATGAAAAAACTGCAAATAAGATTTTCTACTCCAGAGAGACTCAAATCTATGTATGTAACGCTTTAGTCAATCAGCCACCAAGCCATATCCTTTTGTAGGGAAAATTTACGATTTACAAAATAAATTAGAACATTATACTCGCACAATATATTTCAATCATTCTATTACAAAGGTACATTATTCTAAAACTTTATCAAATAACTTAACTATAATATAAAACTTCAGCTCTTCAAAACTTTAAACATTACTTCATCTTCCAATATAACTAATATAATGACAGAAATATTATTTCTTTTTAACTCATAAAGCAATATTTGAATTTTGACAAACAGCTCACCACAAAGACAAAATTCCAACCACTAGCATATCCATCCTAATACAAAATGTCATATGCATTCATCCCTCTGTCAAGCCAAAATACATTTAAAAAACCAACAAAAAAACCTATCTATAAAAATATTTTTCAAACTAATCACGGACAAGAATATTTCAAAAGACCAAAACTACAGGCGATATGAAATAATCAAAGTCTCGAGTGACATCTTCATAATGGTAAACGTGAAACTTAAAATCACAAAGTCTCGGAATGAAACAGCGGTTTATTGTTACCATTTGCAAAGTCGGGTTGGAGAATGCAACGAAAATCCCGAGGCGCCAGATGGCGAGTCTTGAGAGTCGCGCGACAGGCGAAGTAACACAACCTAAAGACTTCGACATTATTCTACACAATTATTGAACATGTCTTCTCAATTACTATCCATACTAATATTATAAATGGGAAAGTGTGTCTGTCTGTTTGTCCGTCTGTCACGACAAAACGGAGCAACGAATTGACGTGATTTACGTGGAGATAGTTGAAGGGATGGAGAGTAACATAGGCTACTTATTATCCCGGAAAAATCGTCAGATCCCGCGGGATGCGCAATAAAGGCTTCGCTCTAAAACTTACTGCACAGATTTTTATGCGGTTTTCATCAATAGATAGAGTGATTCTTGAGCAAGGTTTTGTATTTTGTATTTGGTATTTTTTTTCTCGGAAAAACGGATAGTCCTACGAGAAGCGCGATAAAACCTTCGCGCCATAAACAGACTTCCGCGCATATGTCGCCATTTTTGTATATTAGTTAGGAGCTTATTCCAAAGTTGAGCGGCATGAACGGAGAACGAGTGAAAGAAGAAACGGGAGTTAGTAACGGGAAGCTCAAGTATTCTTGTTATACAAGAACGTTTAGGACGGTTAGGAGGTGGTAGCAATTGGAAGCGGGAGCGGAGATAAGCAGGAGTTTGGGGATCCTTCAAAATTTTGTAAAGAAAAGAAAGGATGTGCACATTACGCCGAAGGAAGCCACTTTAGTTGCGTTCGGAATTGGGAGACATGGTCATATTTACGAAGACCAAAGATTAAATAATAGACTGCTTTTTATTCCGGAAAAATCGACAGATCACACGGGATGCGCAATAAAGGCTTCGCTCTAAAACTACTGCACAGATTTTCATGCGGTTTTCATCAATAGATAGAGTGATTCTTGAGCAAGGTTTTGCGGTATTTTTTATCTCGGAAAAACGGATAGTCCCACGGGAAGCGCGATAAAACCTTCGCGCCATAAACCGACTTCCGCGCTGTCGCCGTGGCCAAAAGCTATGCCCTCTATAGACCCAATCCCGAAATCCACGCGGACAAAGCCGCAGGCAGAAAGCTAGTATATATTTCTTTTTTTTTATGTGATAGGGGGCAAACGAGCTGACGGATCACCTGCTGGTAAGCAATTACCGCCGCCCATGAACGCCCGCAACACCAGAGGAGTCACAAGCGCGTTGCCGGCCTTTTAAATGGGAGTACGCTCTTTTCTTGAAAGTTTGGATATCGTAACGGTTCGGAAACACTGCAGGCGACAATTCATTCCACAGTTTAGCTGTGCGAGGCAGAAAATTTCTAGAGAAACGCACAGTACATATAATAACATACATATAATTACATATAAATACACAGTACATATAATACATATAATAAAGAGGCGTTCTCTAAGACAATTATTCTACATAATCATTAGACATTTCATTCGCTTTAGTGTATATAATAAACACAATATATTTATAAATGGTTGCCTATGTGTTATTCTGATATATAAGCTATATTATTGTAAAGTTTCATTAAAATCTATTCAGTAGTTTTTACGTGAAACCGTTACAAACATTCATCCATAGTTACAAACTTTAGCGTTTGTTATAATATATTGTTAGATATTGTGTGAATTGTCAAAAATATAACGTTACAAAGTTGGTACGTTACGTTGTAGGTGTAAAGTAAGTAGGAAAAAATCTACTATCTATGCAGAAAATGTCCCAAGCACTAACAAGTAATTAAATAGAAAAGGTATAAAGATAAAAAATAGATAAATAAGGAAGTGGCGGCCTGGCGTGCGCAGATCGAATTACGGATCTGTGCGCGCCAGGGCCGTCGGTGCCGTACTCCCGCACCTCGAAGCTTGGCTCAACGGAAGGAGGAGGTCACCTACCGATTGACTCAGATACTCACCGGGCACGGCTGCTTCGGTGAGTATCTGTGTCAAATAGGACGGGAGGGATCGACACATTGCCACCACTGCGCATCCGACCTTGACTCGGCCCAGCACACGCTGGCGGAGTGCCCCGCGTGGGCCTCTGAGCGCCGAGTCTTGGTCGCAGAGATCGGGCGAGATCTGTCTCCGCCGGCATTGATTGCGGCAATGCTGGCGGACGAGGGAGGTTGGAGGGTTGTGGCCTCCTTCTGTGAAGCAGTGATGCTCCAGAAGGAGGCCGCCGAGCGGGGTCGGGAGATGGCCGATCCCGCTCGAAGAAGGCGGCGCCGGGCTCGGTAGCACAGCTGCGGCGCCGCCGCGGGTCGCCGGCGGGCGCGAGGAAGTCGCGACTGCTACGGCGACCCGGGATGGACCACGCCCCTTCCGTGGCCGGGGGGCGTCGTCGGTGGAGGAGACCGGGGGAGGTAGTAGCCTCCCCCAAGGAGGGCTCCCCTCTAGGCAGGGGGAGGCTGGGGGTTCCCGGAAGTGGCTTGATGTTCCCGGGGTCCCTACATGCCTGAGGAAGGCCATCCCTGAGGTTTTTAGTGGGTAGGCCTCCCCCTTCTGGGGAGGAGAGCCCCACATAACCGCCGGCTCGCCACAGCCGGGGTATGCAATTTAATGCATTTTACTCAGGGAAAAAAAAAAAAGATAAATAAGGAAATTTTTAAACATCACTAAACGATTTGAAAAGGATTTTGAGATCTCAATAACAATAAGTGCCAAATAGCCTAAAGCTACCGATGTTAACAGGAGTGCCATCGAAACTCATGTAACAGCAGATTTCACTTTCTACATTTCAAATATATGAAATTGTGTGATCTATTAATGGGCTGGGAATTTTAATGCGGCGTTTCAGCGATAAAGCGTCGAGTGGACCCTCACGTGGCCTTTTGGAATAAATTCCTCGCAGGCGTTTTTTTAATAACGCGCCGGCTCCGGCTGAATTTGAATTCGAGTTGACAATTACAGGTGTGCTTGAGTTTTTCACAGCGTTCTCTGCCGAAAATTTCTCTGGAAGAAATATTGCGGACGCCTCGTGACTTGCAGCGTGTTCGGAACAATCTTTTCGTAGATCAACTTCGTGGCTTCGAATTTCCGATGCATCGATTTGGTTTCAATCGCTACTCGGAATTCTCGATGCATCGATACCACGGCAGTTCTCGTGATGAAGATCGTCATAATTCGTTTCATCCGAAGTGCATGTCAGCGTGTCGTAAATACCGATTACATGGGATGGCGTGCTCGCCATCGCCGTAAATCAGTTTGCGAACTTTTGCTAGTCGACGCTGCTGCCTCTGTTAAATTTCAGGATGAAATGTTGTTTTCGGAATAAGTAATTTATACAATATCAAAACATAAATATGTAGAAGTAAAAATGTTTAAATGACCACATTTCAAGAACTATAACTAGGTTTTTTTTTTTAATAAACATACATTTTTTCAATAAGTGACAGTCGCGCTCGAAATCGCTGATAAGAAAATGGATTACATTATGGATGGACTACTTGATTCCATACGTGGCTATAAAACATTTATAATAAATTGGCACTTGAAATAGAAAATCAACCAAGACAGACATACAGATATTCCAAGACTATAATTACAAGTTGTTATAATTCTGCAATAGAACATCTCATCATCATTTAGATGTTTATTTTCAATTGTATAAATAAAATGTAATTATTCTTTTTCGGCTTCTGCCGTCCGGTTATGGAACTCTCTCCCTGAGGGTATTAGGGGAGCGCGAACGCTGGAGTCCTTTAAGAATCAAGTCCGTGTTCACTTCCTGTCAAAGATTCCTTAACTTAAACTAGTTATAGCCTATTGTCCTGTCCAATTACTGTACCCATCCTATATTTAAATCTCCTTTTAATATTTCCCTGGTCCTAGGTTGCCTGGAAGAGATTGCTGCTTAGCAATAAGGCCGCCTTTTGTACATTTGTTATTTTCTTTTTTTTTTGTGTGTGTATTTTATGAATACAATAAAGGTTATTATTGTAGGAGATATAAAAAAAATATCTCTACGGAGGGTATAAAAGTGAGTGCAAACTATTGACCCGGGCATTGCTGTCCGTCATTCTTGCGTGTTGTGCTATGTAGCGTTCGTGCGTCCGACAGCAGCCGAATTTATCCTAGCGTTCTCGAGCTAAGAGCCTTCGTGGCGACTTCACTTTATTAGTTGAGTTTCTTTTGCATAAATTAATTCAGAGCCTTAGGCATCTAGTATCTTGTAAAAAGTTACGTCATTCTCTTGATAATAGTGTGGATCGTCTTATAATATATATATATATATAATATATATATATATATATATATATATATATAAAACACATCTCATATTCGACCCCACCGAGGGGCGAGGGCCTACCCTATATTAGAGCTAAGGGCCTTAGTCGACCACGCTGGTCTAGTGCGGTATGGTTAACTTCAACGTTTTCTTTCAACGTAAAAGCATAAGATAATTAATAGTGTGAAATTCGATAAACGAAAAATACATAGGTACATTTCAGGATCAACACCAGAATAGCTCACTCGACCACTGCTCCAAACGTGTGCACTTTCACACTGAAAATCACAGCACTTCATTCATATTAAATTCCTTTAAAATCTCCATATAAAATAAAACAAACTTAATTTAAATGTAAGCACTGACAATTTTTTAATCACCTAGGTGTCCCCGACAGAACCTCGCCAGGTCCAATTTTTGCGTTCAATAATGTTAATTAAACTGCTTGAAGAACCCCAGGAATTATGCGGTCCGAGATGCCGTATTCTTAAACTTCTCCATTCATAACTTCTTTAATTTCACTCCGCGGATTATGGAGCGTCCTGAACACTCGCCTCGATTTTATGCAGGTACGAATAAAAGTTTTATCGGTTAAGCTGCGACTCCGCCGCGTTTAGTTTCACCCCATAAAGAGTTTGCTTTTTCAGAATCACCAGTGATGTCTGACAGGGTGATAACTCCCGAACTGGTGTCATCTGGTCAGGGTAAGTCAGGATAGTGTTGGATAATGTGAGCGAATAATTTCAAGTTAGTTTCAAATAAATTTAACTTAATATTGGCCTTTATATACATTTACTGTCATGAAAACACATTTTGAAATGAGACAACACAATGAACTATAAATACTTGTAAATTATTATAAGATTTAAATAAAAAATCTTGACACATCTTTGGAAATCGAGAGAGCTTTTTTAAGTAGAAAAGGCAAGAAATTCTCAACGACTACTTTTTATCCTTTTTTCTATTGTCATCTATTCTAATAATACTTATATACTAGTAATATTATAAAGAGGAAAGATTTGTTTGTAATGAAAAGGCTCCGAAACTACTAGACCGATTTCAAAAATTCTTTCACCTTTGGAAAGCTACATTATCCCCGAGTAACATAGGCTATATTATATTTAAAAAAAATATTGGCATCCTTACTAAAACTCCAATAATGTAACCCAAGGTGTAAAAAAATGACCTGAAAAATTCTTTACGTCGCGTGCGCTGCGAAAACTATTGATGATGGAACAAAATCATTTACTACGACTTTGCAGAATTCATAATTATCTACAAAAAGTGTCGCGACAGCATATGTCTAAATATTATAGTTAAGTCACAGTAAGCGGTTTTTTATAAAGATATACGCCAAGTAACTCGAAATTCTGCTATTTATAAATAATAATAATAAATAAATAAATAATTCTCTCGTTTAGTCTGCTGGACGAATTTTTTTAAATGATGTAATTTACGTTTTAATGCTTCAACGACACTTTGTTTTTATGTTAAATAAATATTACATAAATAATAATATATGTGACGGCGCATCAAGATTTTTGACTTATCTATCCTACTACTCGATAATCGATACCGATAATTTCCGATTGAAACAGAGCGTCGTATCGCTATGTTACCAACCAACATTACGGACCGAATCTGACAGGACACCGAACACAGGAGGGGCGGCCATCTTAACAAGTTTTAGTTTAACGTTCGCTGTGAAAGAGCGCGCACGCATCCACGTGTTCGGTGGACGTCAATTTTCAATCGGAAATTATCTACTCAATCATTAGTGATATTGTAAAGTTGATTTTTATAATTAGTTAATACATTTTTGTGATCTTATTTTTAAAAACGTTATTTTTATTAAATATTGCCTCCTTCCCCGATCTACCCACGTTATATAGTGATCGCAGTTTAGGAAAATTATGGAGGGTTACCCGAATGCGGGTCAAGTTCCTACATTATATATTATTATTCAATAATAACATGCCTTCCATAACCCGGTTCTCATTACCATCATTTTTTTTTAATAAATATATCTTACACTAACCAATCAGCCTAGCCCATAGTAAGCTCTGTAAGGCTTGTGTTATGGGATCTAGGTAGACATACACATATTATACATATATAAATATTTTTGATAGAAATATATATTAACAACTAAGGTACAAATTCGTCACACAAACATTTGCCGTAAAGTTTTAGAGTAAAATTTATGTTATTCTTTTTAGCGCATTTTTTTATAAGATTACTTTTCATAGGAGTATACAATTATATCAGGTGCCTAATGAGTTGGTGATAAGTTTTGTACTTATCAACGACTCATTAGGCACCTCGGTATATACTCGGTCCAACAGTTATATGACTAGCGAATTCATCGACATAGTCGCTTAAAAAATAAGCAACAAAATAAAGTCAGCTACTAACTTCAGCCGTTAAACTCCGAAACGAATTGAGATTGTTATAGAGGTGCCTTATTTGCATTCGGGTCGTGTAACTCCAAGTTGATCGGTGTCTTTAGCGTGTTAATGCTGGACAGGAGAAGCGCTTTGTGCTAAACGCCTTCCAAACTCGTTTAGCGGGAGTTAGGGATGGCCAAAGCTTGTCCAACAAATCGACTGTACTCCGCTAACGAAGTGGACGTAGGTACGTTTATGCTAATCTGGACTCGTTCGGAGCTTTCCGAATGCTTATGTTGGAATCATTTCTGTGGCCGACGGCTCTAAAAAAACATCACCTCCTTCAGTCCAACATAAATAGTCGATGCAATTTACTTTCTAAATAGCCGTTTAGGATAAATAACTGCGCGAAATGAATGTCTCGAAATGAATTTTTGGGTTCTCTGATAAAATTCTCGCATCGAGATTGACTGTGGGTCAGGGAATGTTCTGGAGTGTTCGTCCCGTCAATATATCACGCGCCAGTCGCCATTCATCAGGACTCAAATAAACTGGAATGTAAGCTAATGTGTTCGTTTGCGACGCTCGCCTGCTATATAAATGTTGCCGGGAATAAGATGGAACGTAAAAATGTAATTTTCTTGTTTCACAGTATATTCACATAGACGTTTAGTACTTTCCGTCTGTTCGTGTTGTGCCTACGCGAAATATGGAGTTGTAAGTCTTGAAATTTTAAGCGAGAGAGGATTTCTTTTGGTCTGATATGTGCACGTGAAAATGTGTATATTTTGAAATTAATTTCTCTATTTTGGAAATTTTCCTGAAATTTCTTCGTCTTAAAATTATCAAATTTTCAGTTTATTTCAGAGTAGTCAAAGGATAAAGAAGGCATATACAGGAATAATTCTAACATATTTATATTCTAATACACGCGTTCAATAATTTCATTGTAACTCAATTGAAATGACAACGATTAACTAAAAAAAATGGGACGAAAAAGATAGCCATAAAGCGACGAACGCAATACCATCTAATGCTTATCGCGATGAAGATCACCATATTTATGGCGTCACACTCAGGAATACGTCGGAGCGTCATCCACCGCACATTCGGGATGTAAATCGGGCACTTATCCCGCTTTTTGCCAAATACCCAAATAGATTTATTCGGGAAAAACATGCAATATTGATAGTTGACACGAACATATTAAAAGACATCCGAGGCAATACTTTCCGATGACAAGCTTGTGACTTGAAATATTCCTTGAATACTAACTTCCCCACTCGATTCGCACAATACCTTCATTCTTGTAGTGTCACCACCATACATTTTCTTATAAACGTAAGTGATTCCCAGCATTCTATTTCCAAGCTATTGTTCCGTGAATATTGTCACTTGTGTTTGCAATTATTTTTTGTACAACCCTTCTTTTATGTCCGTCGAGCGAAGTCAAATATGAGATATTATTATTATTTTCTATTTTATGCGAAACTCTCGTCTTGTTTGTTTCTTGCTTATATTCCTGATTTATGTACGTAATAATACTCGGGTCGTCAATGTCAAAGCGAGTTGACTCTAAAATATTACAACTAGTTTCTTGAATTTTTATCATGCTCCCCGCGGTCTGTCTGTTGTTTGGGTGATTTTCGTGTTCTGGGTTTACTATAAATCTTGAACTCGCACCAAAACAGAATTTCAATTTTGCCTGATATATATTTGAATATGTCTCATTTTTATGTGTGTTTCTAATGTAGGCAACCAATACATATTTATATTAAAATACATATAATATTGGTATCAATTATTGATTTTGTGTATAAATTAAACGTAATATCTTATAGTTTGTTTTGACTATAATCATCCTCTGTAGGAATTTAGCTACCGAGAAAACTTCGAGTCTTAACGTTTCAGGAATATATCTTCGAGGGTTATATCGAAGCAAAGCTATCAAGACGGAGCTTTAAACATTTATAGTATACATTTTCCATGTCGTTCTAGTGAGACAAATTGGAGTGAGCTTTCATTTGGTATGCAGAAAAAGCTGGCTCGGCATCATAGGGTAATGTGTCGGCGTCGCATTCGCGTCACGCACAGCGCCGTGGTCGGGCAGAAATCTTTTTATCCTATTACCACTTGGCAAAGGGTTATGAGAGCTGTGTCCGCGGGTCTTAATGCGGATTGACGCCAGTAAAACAGGTTTAGAGATCGTCATAACTTAACTCTTTTATTTTGCCTTTCGCCCTTTGTAACGTAGGGCGTTTGTGGTTAGTATTTCTTAGGAGATATTTTTTTCTAAAGACCCGTCTGATATTGCAAATTGCAGTGTACTTTTAACTCATCATCATGACAGCCATAAGAAGGACACTGCTGAGCATAGGTCTCCACAGGGCGTGGAAATCATGAAATGGAAATTTAGGTCAATCTCTTATCACACTGACCCAGTGTGGTTTGATGGGCCAAAACCTCGTTTGTTAGTTGGCAGAACCCCGTCTGGGGTGATTCGGAACCATTTAGATCCTCTTAACTAACGTAGCGAGATATATCACCACAATTACAGAAGAAATGAGAGACTATTTTTTTGTTGTCTATGGAGCTCTCTTACCCAAGTTGGGCGTATATTAGACAACTATGAAACAAATTCTAACACATCTGAAATATTTAGTCAATTTTGATTAACAAAATTATGTCTAGGGAATCTTATAAGGGAATACGAAATTAATTTTGTGTATAACCATTTATTTGCATATAACCTTTAAAGTACCTACCTATTCTTATTAAATATCTAAATTGGAATTTACAAGAATTCACTCGACAAAAGAACATTTTGGAAGGTAGAATTACTTGAAACATGCTATTATTTTACGAAACACAATCATAAGTAATTAGACATCAAAAAACTTATTAAGAATATTATTTACGCTTTACAAAAGAAACTCGTTGTTGTACTTGGCAACGACGAAATTTTTAATATTCTTCTTGAATATTGTAACGTTCTAATAACGTTAAAGGCACAGAACAGGAAAGAAACAAACATATTTTACCTGAACCAACAGATATAGCTACAGAAACAAAGGGACCGTAGTGAGCGTGTGAACCTTTCGTCGATTTGTCACAAAGTAAATAATGCCGATCGATCCGTGTCCAGCTGACATTAACGGCGGCAGATGTGATTGCATATTCAGGTGGGCCCTTAGTTAGGTACGTGGGCCTAAAACACTTATCTGGACAGCCCTCCGAGAGCGGCCGCACAAATCGAATCAGACAGCCCTGGGGCACTCCATTCACTGCGTAATTCCTTATTTGCTTACCCAAGAGATTCGGACATCGCCGGGACATTTCGTACGCCACAATGGTCGAGAAAATATTCCTTTATCTCATCCCAAATACACTACTATGACTTGTTTGTCCTGCGTTGGGATGCCCAAAATCGAATTAGATTTTGAATCCTTGACCTGATGCGAGGGCTTTAAGATAATGGGGATTTTCCGAACGAGCAAACACGATTCGACGTTTGAACATAGCTGGTTCAATTTAGCGGAACGATAAACGGCAATATATTATTTGCAATAAACATGTTTGTACGTGATTCGGGCATTCTTATTTCAATTTTTTTCCTTCTTTCGCGTTTGTTGACATAATTTCAAATAAAATGGATTACAAGTTAACATAATTATATTTATTGCAAAATTAAATGAGATTTTACATTACGCGATTTCAAAATATATATTCTACACAATACCACAATTATATTTATAATTTATTGCTATACTATATTGAACTAAATTGCCTTGTATTTAAAGTCACATTTTATTTACACTGGAAACAAAGAACACGTGGAAACTATCTCTAGGCAGAACATAAAAGAACATAAACAGCAGACGTATACCTCTATATAGGCGTGTAGCAGTTATGAGCAAACGTTATTTGATATCTGTCTTCGTTATCTTTACGACAATGCCCACTCTCAGCCATAGAGCAGCTGTCCAATCCTTTACCACAGTTGTAAAAGGCAAACACCTAAGATTAATTTGTAAGTTAGCAGCAAAGAAAGTATATCTACGACCCAACTCCTTAAACACACAATCAAGGTAACGAGAGCCAAAGCTCAGTGAAACTATGATTAGGAAACTTAAATAATCGATGGAGTTGCCCGCCCACAATACAACTTGTCCATTTCACACTCGAACACATTACGTAACTTTTTCTGCTTGGCCTAAACGATGTGACACCAACTTACTGAGTAATCGATGCGAGTAAAGTTTCGTGTCTAGCATTCACGAGCGTCGTGACTGATGAGTTTGTTGTCGGCGAGTTATTCGATTCCTCCGTATAAGCTGTATCGATTTACTAAACGAGTGCCCCGCTACGAGATGGAGTGGGTACGTGCAAAAATTCATCAGCTTTAACGGCGTCTGCGCCGGAATAATTAAGCGCAGCATCTAGTTTATTAGGAAGGACGTGTTTGATTAAAACGAGATTTGAATTAAACAAGTTCGGCTTCGCTACAATCTGCAAACAATACTGTGTCGGTGTGAGCTTAAACAAGAAAAAAAATTCTTAAATAACCAAATGCTCATACTAACCTTTTTGGAAATGGATAGAAATGTATTGCAAAGACAAAACGGTAATTTTTTATGAATATCTTACATGTAAAAAAAACCTACACGCCCTGTTGTAGTATTTCTTTATTATTTGTCTATGGAATGTGATGTTTCAAGGCTGTCATATTAAGGTTTGACTTATGACAATTGTAACTAGAATTACTAAATTATTTATTCTACTTAAAGACAAATGACATTTTTATAGAAAGAAATCCCTAAATCGAAGTTTTAAATGTTGAATTTGTTTTACAGAGAAACATAGTTAAGTCTTTGATTTAAACTACCTATGTTTATAATACAACAGATCGAATAATAATATTGTATACATATAATTAAATCAATAAACAAAATGGTATGTTAATTAATTGAATTTGATAAATTGAAATATATTAAAATTGATTTGTGTGCGTGTTATTATTTATAACCCAGGATACGGAATATTCTTATGTTTGAATAAAAAATATTTAATTTTAAAATTACTTAATTTCATTTAAAATGTATTTGGTTTTAAAATTCTATCATTATATATGAAAATTCAAGCACTTGTAAATTTTATATAGTCAAGTTAATATGACTATATCACAATTACGAAATTAAGAAAACTACAGACATATCAACAGCCCTTACTTATTACGCGTATGCACACTCGTGCTTAAGTTATGGCATTATCCTTTGGGGAAATAGCACCGAAGCACCTACAATCTTTACCCTTCAAAAGAAACTCATTAGAATCATATACAATTTGGAAGAAACAGACTCCTGTAAACCATACTTTCAAAACCACGGTATTCTAACATTGTCAAGCATATACATTCTATAAATCTGTAAATTCGTCAGGAATCACCCAGAATATTTCCATAAAAGTACTACTAAATACTTTAAGACATAACAGATTAAACCTACCAACTTCACAGCTAAAAATGCTCTCAACAAGCCCTTTGATGACATCCATCAAAGTATATAACAAGCTACCACAATCAATTAGAAAAGAAGAAAAATATAACATATTTATTAAAAAACTTAAAACCTTTCTAATACAAAATAGCTACTATAGTTTAAAAGAATATATGGATGAAATACTATAATTCGAGTACCTACATACAAAAGAATATATATTATATATGTGTTTTAAATTTCAACGTGTAAAATGCCAAATATTTCTATCCCTTAAAACCACCATCGTCCTCTCTTCTAAATAGGTATGAACTGTTTTATTATGCTGTGCCCGACAGGGTCCTCAATTGTTACCTACATAATTTTAAGTTTTTTACCATCTATACAAAACATTGTGGAATGCAATAAACTATTGAGTATTGAGTATTATACAAAGCTAATTTTTATAGTAGAAATGCAGCTAATTTCATTTCAATTATTAAAACGTGACCGAATGTAGGTAATTTTTGGGCGCCAAGTGGGACTCTCCGGGCGACACTCACGGAAACATATCACTCGCTCAGGACCTGTTAATAGCTCATTTTGCTCTCAGGATAAGTTATGTTTTACGAGTGTTCCCTGTTTGAACTCGGCTCCGTACTCACCGGGTTTATGTTGTTTTCTTACGTTTAAACTGCTACTTCGAGTTTCATTTTGGGAATGTTTCACTTAACAGTTTCTGTGTAGCGGGCGGCTTGTTCTGTTTACCTTTTGGAACCCGGTAAAATGTTATTAATCTCATTTAATCATTTTGCGTTGTTATTACGAAAGTAAATATAATAACTGTAACTAAACAGCGGTATAAGGTCAAGTCAAATATATTTCATACAGATCTTGAATGACGAGAAACGATAGCAAACTTCAAAATTTAAGTTAACTTTTATGTAAGGTCGTCTGCTTGCTACCTCTGCCTTATCTAATGCTGCCCGAACATGGTAGTGTTTGCATTGTTGTTCGGTAAAGGGAAAGATAGTTAGTGAAATGACAGGGTAGTGTGACGTTTCATCTTATGTCACGTGTTTGTAACGTACACTTCGTTTTTGTAGTGGCTGTAGTTTTAATGAAAATCTTATAGGAACTACACGTACTATAGGCTAATGTCACAACTTACCATCACCTTTGTCAATATATCACATAAGAATATGTTCTATCCCTTTTTGGCAGACGCTTGCTATAGAGTAATTCTGCTATATACAAAATTTACGATAATTTTTTTTCTTGCTGATCACATCTCTATGCGCATATCGTACGGCAGTTTCGTAATGCAGCATCAACTTACATATCGGATCTCTTTGTCTGTAAATAAAATAGTGTTCACTGTAGGAATTGATAAGCCATACACTATCTGAATAATTATTAAAAAAAGCATTTATGATTACTTAGTTTGATAGTCTTGAAAATACATGGTAACGGAATAAATCTATTATACGAAATATATTTATTAGCAATTATAAAGGGAACAAAGGAATAAAAAATCCTAGTCCAAAGTAAGCGCTGTAAAGCTTGTGTTGTTAGATCTAGGGTAACGGATAGATAAATAGAAAAAAAAAATAAATAAAATTGGAGTGTCTGTTTGTAACATAAAAATAACCGCCTTCTACTACATGCATATGAATGTATATACGGTATTTACACATACCAAAATACATATTTTTAAAATTTATGTCTGTCTGTTTGTTACGGCTAATATCTGGAACGGCTGGACCGATTTGGACAAAACTTTCACTAGCTTATGTAATAAGGAGTAACTTAGGCAACTTTTATTTTCGAAAAATCTCAAAAACAAAAAAAATATATTTTTTTTATTACATTCCACGCGGGCGAAGTCGCAAGCACAGCGAGTATATGAATGAATTTGGTAGAAATATATTATAACAACTATGATTAATGTACAAATGCTTGCCAAGACCAGGCTGCAACCGGGACTCGAACCCAAGAACCCAAGTGATGTTTTGCCTCATTGCTGCTTGACGAACCCTACAAAAAAAGCTAAAACCTTTTCTATAAAATAAAGCAGTCAATATCAATAAAGCACCGGAGCTACCTAATTATAAAAATGGCAACAAAAAACGTTTTCTTTCTCAACAGATTATCTGTTTTATAGACTTCAGTCTGCCGGTTGATTGAAATAGATGGAAATCAAATAAAGATAGGCACCCCTTCGTGAGTCCACAAAGATAAAACCTTCCGCTCCACATTGGGAACCGCTCCTTTCAAATAAGAGTGAAAGCGCACAAATTGATTTCAGATTTGTTTTAGTACCTGCTTATGGAGCCTGTCGCCGCTCGTGGAAAGTGTTCGGCGTAGTTAATAAGACAGCCCTGATTTTTGCTTTGAATAAAGCTTTCGAACGTTTGCGTCGTCATCGCAACAGCGTTGAAATATTTTTTTTTAATCTTCCTAACACTAGGAGTTTTAACTTCTGTCGTGGGTGCAGATACATACATAGACTTTACACATCTGAACATTTTTTGCAAGATCCACATAAAATTTGTCTCATGTGAGGATTCAGATCATTCCGCAACAACATCGTTGATAAATATTAATTTGAAAATAAAAAAAAATATGTTGGTGTTGCTGAACTCTTGAGTACAGACTCTTTAAGAAATGGACATGTCAAATAACAACGCCTATAAATTGCAAAATTTAGAAAACATGTAGAAATTATTTTAAAATAACTGCAAAAAATGTCGCTCTGAGCACGTGTGAGTTACGTCATTCTTTCAAAATCAATGATTTATTTTTCAAACAGGATTTTTCCAATCACTTTTACACATTAAAAATGCTACGCCATTAGTTTACAAGTCTACGGCGAGAGACCTTGTATTAAATTGAACCAGCAAGGGATATTTTTTTTTCTCAATATGAGAATCGTCAATTAGAAGCTGGCCTCAGATAAATAATGTGAACCTAACTTCCTTTACTAGTTTAAAGAAGTTCACATTGTATTTATAAAAACTTTAGTAACATTGCGTTATTTGTAATAGTCCAAATATTTGGCAACTTAACGTTATCATTTAAGTAATCCTTAACTTTCTCTTGAGATACTATTTGTGCCACCACGCCTATAAAACAAAAAGCTGATATGATATTTTGGTCCAAGCATCTGCCGCAGATTTTTTGAATGAAGCAACTCGATACGACACACTAAAAGCCAAATAACTGGCAGTGGTAACCCTATTCGAAACCAGATATGGATTATCTTTTGAACTCCGTTGCTATGGAAACGGAGGCCTATCATTGATAGGCCCCTTTACCTCAAGATTGCGTTCCAAGAAGCACTTCGCGCAATATAATAATTTCTGCTGGCCTTTGTCCGACAGAATAATGTCGAAAATTACGACGGCATGAACCTCGTAAGTTATTCATTATCTTTAGTAGATTTTCTCTTTTCGAGGTATTTTTTGGACCTCTTAGTATTTGTATTCTTATAATCATTTTCGTAGAAAGCTTAAAAGACTCGTAGTCTAGTTGGAATGAATGTTCACCTTTCGAAAATTTTAATAAATATAGGTCAAAATGTCTTCTGATAGATTATGATATGTCTTTGAGTGTTTTAACATTTATTTAGCTTTCGTTATGAACGAAGTACAAGTTACTGTGTATGATGGAATTGGTACACTTTAAAAGCAGTAAAAAGTCCGCGACAGCGTATGTCAATCTTTTAAGATTCATTCACTATAACTTTTTCTACGGTAACCAAATTAGACCGAAATTAATCCAATAGGTTTTGGATTTTTTATAAACATCATATTAACCTTATCTTTTTTTTAATTTTTTTTTTGAATAGGAAATGCGTCCTTGTGTACCCTGACACCGCGCTGGCAAGACGCGGCCGTGTGTGGGGCTCTCCGGTCAAGAGGACCTGCCTACCCACTAAAACCCCCCGAGTTCCCTGGGCCCATACGGGGCACATGGCGGGGTGCGCTCTCGCGATTCGACCGCCATGTGTCCCTGGGCCGGCTCGACCAAGATTTGGTCAAGCCACCGCCAAGGGAGGGATTGTCCGAGAACCCCTGGACAGTCCCCTAGACAGAGAAACTTCACCACGGCGTGCGCGCTTAGCCGGACGCGCACGCAGCTTCACGGTAGGGTCACTAGACGGGCAACACCGCGCTTGCGTGTGCCCGCCTTCGCCTACCAATCCGTCTGCGGCGGAAGGGAGCGACCTCGACGTCCTCCTCCCGCTCCCTCTCCGCGGCCTCTTTCTGCAAGATGACGCTCTCGCAGAAGGAGGCGACAGCCTCCCATTCCGCCTCGCCGCGGAGCATGGCCACGACCACGCTCGGCAGCGAGAGGTCGTTGTTTCCCAACGAAGCGGTTAGTTCGCTGCGCTGTTGTTGCCACGCCGAGCACACTGATAGTGTGTGCTCGGACGTGTCGTCGGGAGCACCGCAGTGGTGACACCGCGGCGTCATCTCCCGACGTGCGACCTTATGCAGGTAGTGGCCGAAGCAACCATGCCCGGTCAGTACCTGCACCATGCGGAACGAGAGGCTGCCCTGCCGGCGCCCAACCCACTCCTCCAACACCGGAATATTACACCTTATCTAATTAAATATGCCACAAAGATTATGAGTATGAAACTAAGTTTGGCTTGTATTGTGGAGTACAAACCACGGTTATTAAGATGATCTCGATATTCCACAGCTCGAGTGAATTAAACTATATATACAGCCCGTGAGTTCGTCTGTGAAAGACACTTATAATTATATTTTGTATTATTCATACAATATCTTTACAAATTGTAGCCGTTTTTTTTCTTACCCTGAGGAAAATGCATTAAATTGCATACCCCGGCTGTGGCGAGCCGGCGGTTATGTGGGGCTCTCCTCCCCAGAAGGGGGAGGTCCACCCTCAAAAAACCTCAGGCATAGCATTCCTCAGGCATGTAGGGAGCCCCCGGGAACGCTAAGCGACTTCCGGGTACCCCCAGCCTCCGCTCCCCTGCGATAATCCAGGGGAGCCCTCCTCGGGGAGACAATTACCTGTCCCGATCTCCTCCACGGACGACTCCCCCGGCCACGGGAGGAGCGTGGTCCCTCCCGGGAAACAAATTGTAGCCTATGTGTTATTCTGATGTATAAGTTATATTATTGTAAAGTATCATTGAAATCCATTAAGCAGTTTTAAGGTGAAAGAGAAACACATCAATCTCAGCCTCTCCACTCCTTTTATTTTTTAGAGGGGAAATGCATTATGCTCCTTGACACCGTGCTGGCTAGACGCGGCCGTGTGTGGGGCTCTCCGGTCTGACAGGACCGGCCTACCCACTAAAACCCCCCTGAGTTCTCTAGGCCTATGCGGGGCACATGGCGGGGTGCGCTTTCGCGATTCTGCCGCCATGAGCTCCGGGGCCGGCTCGACCTAGGTCTTGTCGAACCAACGCCAAGGGAGGGACTGTCCGAGAACCCCTGGAGAATCCCCCAGACGAAGAGACATCACCGCGGCTTGCGCGGTAGCCAGACGCGCACGCAGCCTCGCGGTAGGGTCATTAGGCGAGCATCGCTCTTACGTGTGCCCGCCTTCTCCTACCTATCCATCTGCGGCGGAGAGGAGCGGCCTCGACCTCCTCCTCCCGCTCCCTGTCCGCTACTTCCTTCTGCGAGATGACGTTCTCGCAAAATGAGGCGACAGCCTCCCATTCCGCCTCGCCGCGGAGCCAGCCTCTCCACTCCTGAGGAAACAAAAAACATTCATCCATACTTACAAACTTTCACGTCTACATATAAGTAGATATACATATTTGACAATATTTGAGTAATGTACAGATGTACAAATTAATCTGTCCGAAATCAATAAATCCCAAGTAATATTATAAATGCGAAAGTAACTCTGTCTGTCTGTCTGTTACGCTTTCCCGCTTAAACTTCGCAACTGATTTTGGTGAAATTTGGTACAGACAATCTATAGACCCTGAGACAGAACATAGGCTACTTTTTATTTCGAAAAAAAAGGGATGAAGGGGTTGAAATAGAGGTAGAAAAAAAGTATGGGATTTCTTAATTTTAAAAGATAAAACCATGAAACTTTATATTTAAGCACTTGATAAGAAATCATTAAACATTTGTTCTAGCATTTTTGAAATTTCGACCAGCTAGGGGGTGAAATAAGGGTTGAAAGTTAGTATGCAAGTTCGTCAAATATCACGTCATAAGAAACAAAAAGTCGTTTGTTCTAGCATTTTGAAATTTTTACCAGTGTCGGGGTGAAATAGGGGTTGAATTGAAGACAAGACCATGAATCTTGGTACCTTAGACATAAGGGACCCGGATTGACAAAAACTAATTTCACGTGGGTGAAGCCGCGGGCGGAAGCTAGTAGAGAATAACAACAAAAGTAGTTAGATAAAAGAACTAGGCAAATGATAAGAAACAATATGTGTGAGTGTGTATGCGGATGTATGTGAGAATTTTGTATGTACTTGTGTTTATTATGTTTACAAGTTATGTATTGTATGGAGATTTGCAACATTGCAACTTGAGTCAATCGGCAAGCAGTTTTTCGGTATCAATATAATTTAGACTCATAAGACAAAGCTGCAGAGCATTCTCTTATTATTTCTTAGGGCAAAACACAGCTGGTTAGAATATAATTATAAATCCAAATGTTATTTTTGAGAAACATAACATTAATTTAACGTTATTATAGCCAATATTATTTTCTCATTATTCAATTGGTGCGTTGTAAATATCTGAGTCCAAATTATTTCCGACGGATAATTAAAATACGCCCATCAAATAAAGATGGGTATATCAAATATTTTGATTAGAATCTTTTACATTCTAGGTTAATTTAACCCAAGCATAAAACCTCATTGTGCGATTCAGCCAGCTCGCCAAAGAAAATTACCCCAACACAATCTTTTTATTTCCTTTAACAATATCAGCCATTTTTACCTTCGCAATTGAAATCTACATTAAGGTCATGTTACCCTTTCTTTCTTTGATAGCGCATTCATTATTCGAAGGCGAGGCGTTGGCTCAGAAGCTGACATTGCGTGACCCCTGCACGTAACCGTTGACCTGCAAGGGTCCGCGAATCCACCGAAAGCCGAGGTGGTCACACGAGCGGATATTTACGGGTGCCAGTGACTACAATTCGGTGAGTCGGAGTTACGACACGATTTTTTATCGGTTGGACTAGAAATTTTTTAAATCAATTTTTTATATGCACTAGTCAAACGAGAAGAAATTTATTTGCGAATGTGCTGCCTAAGATCACATATGTGAAGCAACTTTTCTGATTATTGTGACAACCTAAGTTTGACCTTGAAGCTGCCCGACCTTTCCTCGCTTGTAATAAAGGCTGTTTTCGCAGTACATTTATCAGCTTTGATATATTGTTTGTTATACAAACATAAAAACAACAACATTTTACATACGATAATAAATCTATGTGATGTGGAGTGTAGTAATGAAAATATGAAACGTTATGTGGAGTTAATTTTGTGTTTTAGTCGATTGGCAAGCAAATAAGTAAATAAACGTATTCGTCTGTTCTCTTCTGCAGAATGAATATTTTAAATTTAGTCAAAGACTTACTGTGCCCACGACTTCGTCCTCGTGGAATCGTCATTTTAGGTAGCATTTTTAATGACTGAGTGTTATAAACGTAAGAGTAGACAAATATAATCAGAAAGCTTCGAACTGCTAAGCTATCGAGAGTTACACGTGTTATTGTGAGTCAACCATAAAAGATAGACATAAGCTGTCGTAGGATATTCTTTATATAATTATAAGGAGAACATTTCAGTCATACATAATTTCTGTGTAGCTTTAACCATATAAGTTACACACGCGACGGAAGCTTAAAAATGGAGTAACTTCTCCCGTTTTCCCAACATTTTCTTTCACTGCTCTGCTCCTATTGATTGTAGCGTGATGAAAAACATACTATAACCAGCTCAGGAGTATGAACAATAATTGTACCAACTTTATTAAAATCCGTCAAGTAGTTTTTGTTTCCATAACGGTTATATAGACAAACAGACAGACTTGATTACATTTTTGGCTTCAGTATCGATCTCTAATCACCCCTGACAGTTTTTTTAAATCCTATTAAGCCTTACACCATCAAAATCAAAATCTTTATTGCATACCATAAGTTTCATAAGTTGTCAAATAATTATTAGTACCATTATACCTTATACCATTATACCTTATACCTTGATAAGGCACAGCAATTTTGGAATTAGGCATGCAACAATTACCCAAATCTAATGACATTCATAATTACTATATATCAACAGGACCTATCAACCATGAACTTATTTTTATTTATTTAATAAACTATCACAGCGTTTTATTATTCTTATATCTAGAAAATAAATGAAATAAATAGAATTACATGTTTGCTATTTATAAAATTTTAAATAACAATATTATATATTTCAGTATATTTCAATTTGGAGTCTTAATAACATTTAATAATACAATTTTATTTCTAATAATTAAATTAATATATCATAAACATTTACAACCATCTAGGTTATATATACATAGTTTAAGTATAGTTATTTTGGTAATATATTTAATGTACATATTTCTTATAAGTATAGATCAAAATCAAAATCAAAATAATCTTTATTCAACATAGACCTTTACAGGCACTTATTGACGTCAACAGACAAAACAAAAAAACAAAGCTTAAAAAAAACAAATACCTTGTCCGTACGTACGAATAAGAAAAAAAAAGAAGAAAATAAAAAAACTGACTCGACACCTGTTCCGAAATTGGGAGAGCCTTCTAGAGAAGAACAGGCAAGAAACTCTGAAGGTCTATTTTTTATAGATTATGTACCGCCTAAAGTTATGTATTATTTGTTTGTATTTGGTAGACAAACGGCTATTAGCCGAATTTTTGATGACCAACGATTGTTAGTCAAATTTTTATTTTTACACTATAAGAAAAGCGACTAGCTATTAAATACATTTTTGATTTATTAATGGCTATTATCGCAGATGCCGTCTATACCTTCACCTTATTTATTTATTCATGTCTCAATCATACTATTAGATGGTAAGTAATTATAACATAGACACATGTGACATCCTACAAGGGCATTGCAATGTTTGCGTTGTTGTCAAATAAAAGTTTTACATACAATATTGAATATCCGCACATGTAAGCAATGTAATACAATACTTGTTAGATTGTCGTTTAATTACACCTACGATTTACATTTAAAAAACTCGTCCATAGAGTAAAATGTTCTCTGCAAGAGCCAGAGGCGCAATTCCTTTGTAAATACCTTATGTGGGATAAACTTGATGTATTCTAGTAATTTATTAAAAATCTTAATCCTCGTTATGCAATATAACAATTTTTTGGAAGCATACGGTTCTAGGTGTCAGATCTAGAACAAGCTCATTTGGATGTCTAGTATTTCTCGGGTTTTTGCCTCTACAAATGAATTGTAATTTCTCTTGACATGCTTTCCTACTTCGAGAATGTATGTCGATTCATAAAACTATAGTCTATAGGAATAATTATGGTGCTTTCATATGGACATGTACATTTGTACTTGTAGTGAGTGAATTCATGTGCGGTGTTCAATAATAACAAGCTAATAGGCTAATAGCTAAACATCAAGCTCCAGGTAGCTGCTGGGTCGATTTTTAGCTAGGGCCTTTTAAGTGGTTGCCGTAGCCTTTTTTTGCGAGAAGAAATGCTCCTTATGCATCGTGACACTGCGCTGGCAAAGCGTGGTCATATATGTAGCTCTCCGGTCTGAGAGGACCGGCATACCCCTTTTTTTTTTTTTTCCTCAGGAGAGGAGGCTGAGAATCCATCATGGATACCAACGCAACAGGCAAGCAGGGATGCGTTGATTATGTCGGACTCCTGGTACTGTCGAGACGGCTCGACTACACAGACCTACCGACTAAACTCAGCCTAGCCTTTGGTCCTATTGACCCTACTGGCTTTATTGACGAGAGGGCCGCACCTCAGGAAAGGCACGGTTAGCGCTACCCCATAGTGAGGGTATATGCGCTAGAAGAAGGCACGAATCTCCAAAGTGGGACCGGCCAGTGTTGATAAGAACCTAATCACGGCTAAGCAGAAGGCTGCCGTTTAGGGGTTGACAAGGGGGAGCGACGGCTCAGACGCCGCCGCTTGCAGGTCTAGAAGTTCCTGCGTGAGTTGGTTAGGGGGATCGCTAAGGACATGTCGCGGTCTATGTATCCTCTGCCGGTATTGACTAGGGGCCTACCCATTTAAAACCCCCCGGTGTTCTCTGAGCCCATATCGGGGCCCGTGTGGGCTGCGCTTCCGCGATTCTACCGCCACAACGTGCAACGCCCACGAGTCAGTTCAGCCTAGAGTGGTCGAGCCATCGCCAAAGGGGGGCCTCATTGATTCTGCTACTCACTTCATTAATAAACTTAATACAAGTAAAAATATATTATTAATAAAATAGTAGTTATGCGCATTATGAAACAAAAATTGAATTTTTATTAGCTTTGATTTTATGTTTCTAATAATTCCAACAGACATAGCGCCTAATTAATTACGCTCATAGAGAAACAAAAATTTAATTTTTATTCAATAATTATTATTACTTATTCAATGTCTATAATATTGGTCAAGACAAGGCCGCTACCGGCCACAGCATCGCGTCGACCGGTTTGGGGACCACCGACGCGGGTCGCGGGGAAGACGGCTCGTAGAGGAGACAACGGGACTCGGCCGCTCGCCTCGAGCCAGTACGCGCGCGCGCATACAATTCTTAATCGTCGTTGCATATTGTCGGGCATCTTCTTGTAATTTGTTAGTACATAATTTATACAGTCCACTCATCTTTCATTTGGACAGGATTCCCTCATCTCTCAATAATATAGATAGGGCACTGGCCGCAACAATATACAATAATAATACAAAATTAAAAACAATATTTTTTTCTTTAGAGAGTATTTTTACAATCTCTTTTGCACGTCGAAGTTGCTATGCCATTGGTTCACAAGTCTACAGCAGTAGACCTTGTACTGGAAAGAACCAGCAAGAAAACCAGTAAGAGCTATTGTTTTCTCTCTATATTCTTACACAGTCGATTAGTAGCTGGCTTCGGATAAATAGTCTGAACCCAACTTTCCTTACAAGTTTAAGCCAGTTCACTTTATATCTATAAAAGCAATTTTTCATTCTCTTATTTACTTTAGTTAAAATAACTATTGTGTCATTAAAATTAAATCCAATCATTTAAGCAATGCTCAACAGAATAATAACCTTTACTATACTTAATCTATACTATCTATACTAATATTATAAAGAAGTAAAGTTTGTGTGTTTGTAAATTGTAAGGGGTAATCTCGGGATCTACTGAACCGATTTTAAAAATTCTTTCACCAATAGAAAGCCACATTATTGCGGAGTGTCATCATCATCATCATCATCATCATCGATTTTAAAAATTCTTTCACCAATAGAAAGCCACATTATTGTTGAGTGTCATCATCATCATCATCATCATCATCATCATCATCATCATCAGCGGACGGCGCGCGATGGCTTCGGGTTTAATTCAGTTCGCTTTCGTGCTCGCTTCGGGGATTATTAATATTATGCCCAACGAAAGTGGGCGCGGGTCAGCTAGTTGGACTATAAACATGTTAGGATTTCTTCGCACGTGTGTGCAATATTCTTAACCGCGTTTTTATTCAACGTAAGAGCGTCAGATAAATGTACAATATGAAATTTCAAAATTGAAATTGATCTACAGAATTACCTTGCCATTTTTATGTATTGAAAAATACAGCTTATAAACTTAACGTGAATTCCATAAAAAATATTTAACCGAGCGTAATAATGCAACAGAATTAAATTTTAAGTCGGTCAGATCGCGATAAGTTCTCGGTTCGATGCCCAGCTTCACACCTAGGCGAGGCGTATCTCAGCCAATTTATCACTCTCCCCGATAAAGTGAAATACATGTCAGAAATGAGTTTACGTCTAAAACCAATTTGCATTATCAGATTCGCCAGTTTTTCCATAAAAATGGATTTTGCGTGTCGCCAGCCTCCTTCCCTCTCGCACTCTGCGTAGAAGCGATCCGTCGCTTTGTCATCTCTATCAGATATTAGATCTATGGTATGGAACAAAGCTTTGATTCGTGTTCGTTTCGATTTGAGCTTAATTGTGAGAAAAGCTCGTTGTTCGTTGTTAACGAAATTAACTCGATAGAACCTACGGACAATGTATCTGGAATCCAAGATAAAACGCTGATATTTTTTAACTGATAATATATTTATAACACAAGCTGGTGGATAACATTTGGTTGAAAAAATGTAGCATATTTGCATTTTTTCCTATGAACTTGACACTTATCGTAATATTTTGCACAATTCACACAAACCTTACATATGTTACAAACCTGAAAGAATGTAAGTAAAGAAGGATGTTTGTTACTCTTTCATGTAAAAACTACTAAATGTATTTTAATCTAAGAGAACGCCTCCTCATTGTATAGTGTATTCGGAAGAAATGTTCAATAATTGTGCAGAATAATGTCGAAGTCTCTATCAAAGGCATTCCTTAACACAGCCACATCCAAAGTAACTCTTCTAAGAGAACGCCTCCTCATTGTATAGTGTAGTCGGAAGAAATGTTCAATAATTGTGCAGAATAATGTCGAAGTCTCTATCAAAGGCATTCCTTAACACAGCCACATCCAAAGTAACTCTTCTAAGAGAACGCCTCCTCATTGTGTAGAGTATTCGGAAGAAATGTTCAATAATTGTGCAGAATAATGTCGAAGTCTCTATCAAAGGCATTCCTTAACACAGCCACATCCAAAGTAACTCTTCTAAGAGAACGCCTCCTCATTGTATAGTGTATTCGGAAGAAATGTTCAATAATTGTGCAGAATAATGTCGAAGTCTCTATCTAAGGCATTCCTTAACACAGCCACGCCCGAAGTTACTCTTCTAAGAGAACGCCTCCTCATTGTATAGTGTATTCGGAAGAAATGTTCAATAATTGTACAGAATAATGTCGAAGTCTCTATCAAAGGCATTCCTTAACACAGCCCCATCCAAAGTAACTCTTCTAAGAGAACGCCTCCTCATTGTATAGTGTATTCGGAAGAAATGTTCAATAATTGTGCAGAATAATGTCGAAGTCTCTATCAAAAGCATTCCTTAACACAGCCACATCCAAAGTAACTCTTCTAAGAGAACGCCTCCTCATTGTAAAGTGTAGTCGGAAGAAATGTTCAATAATTGTGCAGAATAATGTTGAAGTCTTTAGGTGTGGTTGTGTTACTTCGCCTGTAGCGCCACTGTCAAGACTCACCATCTGGCGCCTCGAGATTTTCGTTGCATTCTCCAACCCGACTTTGCAATGATAACAATAAACCGATGTTTCATTCCGAGACTTTGTGATTTTAAGTTTCACGGTTACTATTATATTGTGCAAATTGTTCAAAATATGATGATGAGGATCAAGTAAGAAAAGATCTACTATCTGCGTAGATGAAGTCGCGGGCATCAGCTAGTAACTTTATGACTATGTATTATTCTGATGTACAAGCTATGTCACTACAAAGTTTCATAAATATTAATTTAGTAGTTTTTGCGCGAATGAGTTTCTAACATCTGTCCGTACTTACAAACTTTCGCGTTTATGATACTTGTCCAAAATAAGAGGATAGATGTCAACGCCTTTTTTTTTTTGTTTCCCTGAGGAAAATGCATTAAATTGCATACCCCGGCTGTGGCGAGCTGGCGGTTATGTGGGGCTCTCCTCCCCAGAAGGGGGAGGCCTACCCACTAAAAACCTCAGGGATGGCCTTCCTCAGGCATGTAGGGAGCCCCCGGGAACATTAAGCTACTTCCGGGACCCCCAGCCTCCGCTCCCCCGTCGATACATGGGAGCCCTCCTCGGGGGTGGCTACACTACCTCCCCCGGTCTCCTCCACCGACGACGCCCCCCGGCCACGGAAGGGGCGTGGCCCATCCCGGGTCGCCGTAGCGGTCGCGACTTCCTCGCGCCCGCCGGCGACCCGCGGAAAGATGTCAACGCCTGAAGTATTTCTACTAAAGATTTTCTTTGTCTTGAAATTAGAGTTATTTGTTAGTTTGATTCCAACTGACACGGGAGTACAAGTTAACATTTTAGATTTTGTTGATATTCAGGGTAACTCTATAAACTTATATTTATAAACTTTATAGGTAACCGTAATATTATAAAAACGTAGTATATCCTAAATATAAGGTAGGGTGTAGTCTAATCAATCATTTTAATATATTAAATTAAGTCACCGTTGATTATATATTTATATATTTTCAATATATTAAATTAAGTGAGTGAAAGACAAAAGACGATCAACTTTCAAATTAAAAACGCTATCCTGTATGTTTCAAATTCGTAAAACTGATGGATTGTCTAGTTCTCTAACACATCGACGGAGTCTGTCCATCAAATCTACTCCGCTCCATTTGACGTACCTCCCCCGGTATTTGTGGAAAAAGAAATTTTCATTTTCTGATGGTGTTCGTGAGCGCACCGCAACTCGATTGAAGTGGTCGATTCTGGGTTATACGTAAATCTAGTGATTAGTTATTTGTTTTATTTTTTATTATTTCAAAAAAGCGTCGCCCCACACTAGGATTTTTATCCTGTGTCGTGGGAGCAGTCACAAACAGAAAAAAAAGGCATACAAAAAAATGTTCCGGTCTGGGTGTTTGTTGCATAGAAGGTGAATACTTGACCACTGCGCTAAACATGCTGTCGTAAATGTGTATTTATTCGAGCGTCGTAGAGACCTATTGGTATTGAAAGGTTATGTTTAGGAAGAAGAAAAGATTATGACATGTGTATATTTTCAAAGGTGGGCTTAGCAGCTACAGGTTTTCAAAAATTTTGAAGTCTAAAAAAAGTCACATAGAATTCTCTATCAATTTTACAAGACTGTTCAAATGTGACACAAGCTTATTTGCCACATTTAAATAATTCCAAAACAAATTATGACTATTCAAAATTTTATTTTTCGAATTGCCATATTTTGGAATTCTCTGCACGTAATTGGAAAATTTAAGAATCAACAGATTCAGGTCATCAAACTAAACTATATATGTGCTAATCTGACGTGCACGATTAAATTCATATAACATTTTTTTAAAACTAGTTCGTCACTAGATGGCGCTCTGAAATTTTGTGGGGCTATTCAACAAGACGAGAGGTATCTCCCATATCTTAATCTGACACGCCGGAGTAACTGCAAAAATCCCCTCTTGGCCTCCCCTATTAAAAAATGCCACAATGGCGACGGTCTAAAGGAGAAAGTTTGGGGGCCTGTATTTTTTTCTCTCAGTAGAGATAGGCACCAGATACCACCACTACGGTCATCATTTTTTTTATACCACGATGGTGGCAAACAGGCCTAAGGCCCGCCTGGACATGTTGAACTCCACACCAGCCGGAGTGGTTCGACCCGTTTGACATTTTTAGGGTTCCGTACCTCCAAAGGTAAAAATGGAACCTTATGGATCACTTTGTTGTCCGTCCGTCCGTTCGTCCGTCTGTCAAGACCCTTTTTCTCAGAAACGCGTCGAGTTATCAAGCTGAAACTAATATCACATACTCAGGTCTCCTATGTCTTAAAGCAGCGAAAATGCAGCCTATGTCTCAAATTTCTAAATCAACGCTATAAAAAGTTATGGCCGTTTATGTTCCATTTATATTGCATATTCCAACATTTGCAAGGGAATCAAAACCTATAGGGTACTTTCCGTTGACCTAGAATCATGAAATTTGGCAAGAAGCAATGTCATGTAGAACAAGTAAAGGAAAAACTCCGAAAACCGTAAATTTTTAATGAACGAACAATTTACAGGTCGATTTGTACGGAACCCTCGTTGCGTGAGTCTAACTCGCACTCGACCAGTTTCTTTAAGGTCCTATGCTGAACCCGCAGATGGAAATGTTCCACTTTGCCGTAAGCGTATTCGTGGAGGCACAAGAACGGAAGGTTCGGCGCCTTATGCACTATGACGCCGCGCTGGCAAGGCGTCATAGTGCATAAGGTCGTGTGTGGGGCTCTGGGGACTGATAGGACCAGCCTACCCACTAAAACCTACCGATGTTCTCTGGGCCCATGCGGGACACATGGTGGGGTGCGCTTTCGCGATTCTACCGCCGCTGCGCCCACGGGCCAGCTCGACCTAGATCTGGTCGAGCCAACGCCAAGGGGGGGAATATCCTATTGAAAGCTAATTAATATTAGATATAACTGATTACAGTCTTGCCAATGCTTTTAACTGCAATGGAAAATAAAAAAGCGTTAAAAATCCATTCGATATTTTAATACAACTTCGTCGATCGCACCGGAATACTCTTAGCACGCAAGTACTATTCGGCCGACCGTTCTGTTGGCAAACGTTTCAAAGCCAAAAAGAGACCAACAAAAAACCTCAAGCTTCGTTCGGAACTTTTGTTTTAGTTCTATATTCGCGTACTTGTCAAATGTTCTTTCACTGTCAGTTCATTGAACTGGATACTGTCAGTTGTCTTGTACTGGTACAACGGAGTTTCGTGTATGCAAATAGAGATAGGGTTCGTTGCACTTTGTCTAATATACTATGGTTGCGCCATCAAATGCAGAGTTTTAATTGAATATTGTCACTCACTATCTTTACATTTATTGACACCTCGATCCATTTCCCTTTCTTACCTTAAATATACGTGCGAATGAGAGAAACGCACGAAAATATTTTTTAATACCACTTTTTCCTAACTTCAGGAACGGCCCCTTTTTTCAATTCTAGTAATAAGCTTTTCTATAAAGCTGAACCTGTGTCCAATTATGCACTTTATCCACATATTCCTTAGCACCAAAACATTGTTTTTAGTTTGAAAATATATTGTGTTTTTAGAATTCTTAAATGAACGGTTCATCCTCTTTACTTCGATTTAAAAAGTATTGGACGCTAACCGGCTATCTACTATCGCACTGAACACGAAGTAATCTCGATCGTTACCTACTTTAAAAGTTGAGGATCTACTTAGTAAGTCTTCGTTCATTTAACAGATACAAATAACATTATACAATGCTGCAGAAACACGAGCTCCTTATTGACGAGGCAACAGCGCTCAGCAATGTACGTCCATTTACTTATTTGTAAATTCAGCTCGGGACTTAGAGAGTGGTCCATCTGATCCGGATCACGTTCAAAATGAGCCCCGGTCGTGGGCAAGACTGCAAATGCTTCTAGCAACGTGATGCCAACGACATGAAATAGACGGCCAGTTACTGAGAACGACCGCCGTAAGATGTTGATGCATTTGGAAATACGAGCGCAGTACTACTGCCTTGCTTTTTAGCCTTCGTCTTGGACTAAATATGTAATTTCTTAGTAAGGCTTCAAAAGTATTTATTTCAGTTTCTCATGTAGTTATCCGTCATCCACTTTCAAATTAGTTTCATTATCTCATTCTTAAAACATCGTAATTAACTGAATCTTTATTTTCATCTGTTTTATATGTGTTTGTTTCTTCAAATATTCAAGAATGATTAACTAAATATGTACAGTCAGTAACACGTCAAGCTTGACAGTTGTGCTACCAAAATCACGACTATTACCAACTTCAAAAGACTGACTAATCTCTACTGAAATTATGAACTCGAAAGTTTGCAAGTACCCTTTAATATTTAATATACCCAAAGTTTTGATATAAGCTTTTTGATATTATGATTGTGTAATTTGCATTTGTGCTTAATATATTAATAATAGCAACTATTCAACAAGATGAATAAATAAAATAAAACCAATATTAAGTTAAACAGTATTATTTTTTATTGAAATAATGAAATATCTGTATTTTTATAAATAAAAAAGGAACTGAAATGTCTTGTAACATCATGTAATAGAGCACCAAAATTAAATCTACAAATCAACACAATCCCGTACCCCAGCCGCGTGTATCTACAACACTAAACTCGATACTGTACCTCACCCCTTGCATCTTTACCTCCAGCTACTGAAACAACAGGATTTGCATGGCAACAGTAACATTAAAGTATCTGCGTTTAGAAATTTTCGGGTATGATATACCCAACCTCACTCACGCCGGGTTAATGATACTTTACAATTATATAGCTTATGCTCAGAATAACACAAATTGTACAAATATTATGTATATTGTCTAAAATATGACGATAAGTGGGACACTTATCGTCATATTTTAGCAGACGCAGACGCAGACGAAATTTCATAAGTTTTATACATAATTTGATTATTTGTATATATCTGTAGAATCTATTCAAATATATATGTATCCTGTATGCATCACGTAATGTTAACACTATTAGAAACTCCGTCCATTTACACCTGAAGTAATATATATAGACTATATTTCGGCGGCTTGACGCCCACATGCCAAATGCATGCCGGTTACCCAAACAGACATGTCGATACCAACATGGTACATTTAATTGACGATTCGGAATAACTAACTACAAAGCTGCAGTTTGGTTTTCAAACATAATTGACAGTGAGACGAGTTTATGAAAGTAAAATATAGATTTGACAATTCAAATCTATATGTGGCTTCAAATAAAATTCAAATATCACACCAGTTACAAATCCTAGAAATAGTTCTCATGCGATTTTTAGATCACATTTCTACTGGCAACCAAATCAATAATATTACTGAGAAATTATATCAAATAATGTACTTATAACTAAACGTGTTTACTAGAATTCCTACGTAATCTAAAACAACATTAAAATTAAGATTTCAGCGACATTTTATTCAGAGAGTAAATATATTATTTCAAGATATATATCATAAATAATATTTTTGTTTTGTACCGGACATATACATATCAGATTTGTTTAATGTGATATGACTCTTGTGACGGAAACATATATTTGTTAGTTGTTTTAACTTGTATCGGAGGTTGGGTTCAGACTGTGTATCTGAAGCCGGCTTCCAACTGACGACTCTGTAATGATACAGGAAGAAAAAAAATTGCCCTTGCTGGTTTTCTTGCTGGTTCTTTCCAGTGCAAGGTCTCTCGCCGTAGACTTTGTGAACCAATGGCGTAGCATCTTTGACATTCAAAAATGAATGTAAAATCCTATTTGAAGAATAAAATTTTGATTTTGATTTTTTTGACTTCTTTAACATACCAACATTCACATTGAACTATCCGCACTAATATTATGAAGTATGGATCAACGTTTGTTACTCTTTTACATAAAAGCTACTGAATTGTAATGAAACTTTACGACTTTACTCGCAAAATAATATAGCTTATATATCAGAATAATATAAAGGCTAAATTTTAAAAGGATATTATTTGAGTTGTTCAAAATATAACAGACAAAATTGCGGTCACCACTTAGTATTTAGTAGACTAAAAACACAAATCAACATGAAATTCAGATTGCTCAAACTGTCACTAATTCAAAACAAGTAGGTATTTAACTTCACTTGGCGGAAAATACACAGTCACGTTGTAAATTAAACGAAACTGAATGCTGAACTATCTACAGAACTTATTGGATCTGAAGCTTTACCTACATTTGAGTCAATTAGTCACTATTGTCTTTTCATCCCCTTTAGGGTAAAATTCGTATATTTAATTAGAAGCCTAAGAAGATAAGTACCATAAAAACAGCGTACTTTCTATACACAATTTCATCCCCTATTTCTTACCTTACTGCGCGGTTTTCGCATTAAAAAGTAACCTTTGTCCTTTCTCAAACTCAAGACTATATAAACATTAAATCTCATTTACATTAGATTCGTAGTTTTGATGTCAAAGTGCAACTGACAAATTCTCTCTCGCATTTATGTATTCGCATATTTTAGTATCATCTATGATAATCAAGCATGTAATATTATAGAAATATCCAACAATAGCATCGCGGAAGCCAATTGCTCCCACTATCAGGAACTCGGCGATATTAAGATGGACGATGCAAATACCGTTGTCCCTTGCCATGATATTTACGGAACAGGACAGAACTAATCCTTTCAAGGAGTTTTTGGAGTTTATCTGGCATGTTCATCCGACGGATTCGCATTCCTTACGAGAATTGCTGGCATTTATCCCGATTTATTGTTTGTCCCTTGCTAATGGGTCAAAGAAAGTGAAGCTATCAGCCCTATAAATTGTATAGCTTTTACGGGAAGATCAGTGATGCATGTGGTCGGCAAAGGTAGCTGAAATTCATAGGTCATTATCAAATGAAGTTCTTTTATCATTATTATTATCGAATACAGTATTTCTTTTGACATGAATGACAATGATACAGACTTAATTTTCTGATGTCTGTTAAAGTTTTATTATTATTAATAATAATAATAACCCTTTCTTTTTTGTTTACAATAACGTTTTTATTAGCTATTCTATAAGTCCGCTGGCTTCCAAGTTAGGTACAGTCTGTGATTTGGAAGACAAGTTCAGTCTCTGAGCAACAGAACAAATCAGAGCAGAGCAAGTAATCGCATATAATAATTTACTTTATTTGTGTAGAACTAAACAGTTATCCTATTTGTGTATGTATGAGTGTGTGTGTGACCTTCGAGAGACCTTCTGTGTTTTTATTATTAAACTTTAAAAGTTTAATTAATTATTGATTATAATTAAAGTCATTGTTTCGTTAATTGATTTCACTTTGGAATCTCAGCATCCAATGTAATAGGTATATTTTCAACACACTTCCTCATAAAGTGGCTCTAATCCTATGGCAATTAGGCACATAATGACACCTATAATCAAACTGTGACTTTTTCATTACTATTATTCACGAGTGAGTAATATATATATATTTTTTAATATTATTGGTTGAGTTACGCTTACATTTGCGTTAAAAAGCTATTCGCGAAAAGTCCAAAAAAAAAGAAACCTTATTTTTTAGCCTATGGCCGATGCGCGCGCATAGGAAAACTGTTTAATTTTTCCCGCCATTACGAAACATTTTTCACAACTCGTCTCGTTTTCTCTTTTGAAGTTATTTAGTTAGTTATTAATTATAATGTCTGCAAATACAATTTATGAAGAAAACGATTTAGGTATGTTGTACACCGCCCGATATAAGATGTGAAGCCCAGAACGTTATGAAAAGTTTACTACCAGAAAACTCAAAGGAAAAATGGTTTTTTATTTAAGTATTATTTTATTCAGAAGTGTGTTGAAAAACGTTGTGTGATACACTTGTGTATTGATGATTACCGTCCTCGGCTCCTTAAGACCCTCGCCTGACGACTCGGGCCTCAATGCGCCTCAGCAGTAATCACCAACATTACACACTTGTACCATAATGTACTATTAAATGTTCTATTTTACATTTAAAATAACAGCTATTGTCCTAAATTCACAACGGATTACAAAGCTTATAACACCTCCAAGCCCGGACCCAACGCACAATTTTTATTTATATGCAAATTGAAAAAGTAACATAATACGCTCAAACATCAACACATTAATGATTTGCAATTAAAATGTAAATCATTAGCGCCGCCAGAATAAGAACGGTATCCGAGAATTTTCATTTTTCGGTGTGCGGAATGAATGAACCACGCCATTATACTCCACTCCGACTTGCTCTCAAATAGAATCGACTTAAAAAACAAGTGGAGTTTTAAAAAGTTTCACCTCAATCATTACGGAGACATTGAATTAACTACAAGCCGCGTCCAGCCGGCGGCTATTCAACCGGAAAGCGACTCAAATAGCGGTAAAGGGCTTTCTCGCCTCTCGCCATTACCCCGGACTCTTGTTCTAGTCGCCAACTGGAATTTCATTAATTATGCCCTCCACTGGACTTTTGTGAATTGAAATTTCCAGTGGTTGCCCTCAATTTTAACCAGATGTGATACAAATCGCTTGTGGATTAGAATCTGATTCATGCTATCAATAATAATATTATGTTTGTTATCGGTATTTCTGAATCCTAAAATGTCGTTATTTAAAAAGGAACATTGCAGTAAGGAACAGGTAAAGTGGTTAGAGAAATATACAGAGGACAACATAACTTTAAGTTTGGTTTGTATTCGTAAATAATTTTCTGTCTGATCTATAGTTGTCTCTATTTTACTCTATACGTAACAGCAACAGATTTTATTATCATCATCATTTCAAGCTCTAGATGCCTAATACTGGACACAAGCTTATCCCAAGGATCTCCCCACCGCTGGTGGCACTTGGCAGAGAGAAATGATATTATAATTCTCATGACTTGAAAATTCCTCTTAAGTTGTATATAGTATATTTTAGTCATATATAGCATAACTCCTTGTGCAATGTCTGCATTACTACCTTTAAATAATTTAAGGGCTCAGTCTTGAGTACAACTAGCTGAATTAGAGCTGTAGCTCGTTAAAGCATTTTAGTCTGTATTTCCTTGATGGTAGAATGATTTTATATTACGCCCACATTGACCTTTCGTACCTCTTTCCAATTTCTATATTTATAAATGGAATTCCATGCTACAGAAATTTATTGTTTCTCAATATTGAGTATAAGGAAATTCCTTTTACAGTTTATGTTTATGGCGGAAAAGCAGGATGTAATTAACGTGTAGTCGTAAATCATTGGCCATTAGCCGCTCACGACCCGCATCTTATACATGCACATAACTGTAAATCTGAGATTAAGTTGTTTATTGCAAAATCCAAGTTTAGATGACAAAGTATTAAGCTTAGCAACATTAATATTAATGCGCGTGGTTGTACTATTAAGGGCGGTTGTAACTCGTCTCGGTAATCCAGTCCCCGGTGCCTATTAAGGGTACAAACAATAAATCGCGATAAAAGCGGGCAAATCCGAGCGAGACCTCTGATGAGCACTCCAGATAAACGCCGAGGGTCACTTTGAGCCGTAGCCGCCCCCATTTAGTTCTTTTTGCTGAAGTCAACTTTGATGGGTTAAGCCCTCGTATTTCCTCCGCAGTTAATCAGATTAAGTGAAGCAAGTGTGAAATAGTTTGAATAGGTATTACATCGGCTCAGCGCCATCTCTTGACGGCTATTGGGACTTGTTCGGGTGTGTCACGCAATCTTTAAATTAGGCTACGATGTTCGTGCTACAATTAGGTGGTTTGTTAAAAATATGTGGAGCTCTGTGACTTCCGTCGTTGTTTTGTTCAACTGTGCTATGTTCGTTCGTAGCAGTAATTCTTTGGCTTTCTGGAAAACAAGTAGTTTTTTAAAGTATACTCTACAATATTAAAAACAAAATGTTCGTTCATTTTGTTACTGGTACTGCTTATTTAACTTGTGTTTTAAATAACTTGTATTTATACCAAATATATACTATACTAGCTTTCTGCCCGCGGCTTCGCCTGCGTGGATTTCGGGATTGGGTCTATACTATAGAGGGTTAAGGGTCATAGCTTTTGCCACGGCTACATATGCGCGGAAGTCGATTTATGGCGCGAAGGTTTTATCGCGCTTCCCGTGGGACTATCCGTTTTTCCAAGATAAAAAATACCGCAAAACCTTGCTCTAGAATCACTCTATCTATTGATGAAAACCACATGAAAATCTGTGCAGTAGTTTTTGAGCGAAGCCTTTATTGCGCATCCCGTGGGATCTGTCGATTTTTCCGGGATAAAAAGTAGCCTATGTTACTCGGGGATAATGTAGCTTTCCGAAGGTGAAAGAATTTTTGAAATCGGTTCAGTAGTTTCGGAGCCTATTCATTACAAACAAACAAACAAACAAATCTTTGGTCTTTATAATATTAGTATAGATGTACTCGTACATGTTTGTCTGACACATTTGACACACACACAAACTTACTTGTATGAGTTTAATAGCACAGTTATCTATACCCGTATTTCATTTCTGGGTGACGGCTGAAAATCGGTGGACTTCTTGTCAGACAATCACACACCGAGCCTGCCCCCTTAGATCCTTCTTGCTACCGGACACAGCTATTACCTAAACCTTCAAAGAAAGAATACATTCTCATTTAAAAGGCCGGCAACCCATCTGTGACTACTCTGGTGTTGCGGGTGTCTATGGGCAGCGGTTATCGCTTACCATCAGGTTTGCTCGTTTGCTGCCCTATCCTATAAAAAAACCTTTACAAATTGTATGTCTTCTGTGAAATATGTACTTCATGTAATAGTAACTAGTGCCCGCGATTTCGTTTGCGCAGGATTAGTATTTCGAGTAGCTTATATTAGCGTGGCGTAGAAAAGAACTAACATTAAAATGATCACATGCAAAATTTTTCGATCATTTTCGACAATTCACATAATATCTTTATAAATTGCAGCTTATGTGTTATTCTTAGGTATATTATAAGTTATATTATTACGAGTATAACGTTTCATTAATTTTTTTTTATTTAAAATAGGTTAGCGTTTGTCCACAATCTCACCTGATGGTAAGTGACGATGAGGACTAGGATGGAACACGCTTACCTAGCAAATGCCTATTCACTCGTGACTTGAAGACCGTAAGATTATATTGTTCCGGGAACACAGACGTCGGCAAAGAGTTCCACATATTAGCTGTTCGTATTAAAAACGAAGACTGGAACCGTTTTGTACGTGTAAGAGGATAGTACACCACGTAAGGATGGTAGTTAAGCCTACGTCTGGTTGACTGGTGGTGGAAAGGAGCGGGTGGAATTAATTCATGTAATTCCATATCTATTAAAATCTATTTAGTGTTATTCTTCTCTTCTCTTTCTATTCAAATTTTTGCGTTTCTAATGTTAGTGTGATTTAAACCACCACCCCCTCTCCTGAGGGGGCGGTTGCCCTCACGATTTGCCTATATGGTTCTTAGAACTTAGGCACAGGCCGAGTCTGTAGGTCACGTGGTCAGATCGCTCTGGCCGCCGACCGATAAGGTTGCGGTGGTGTCCTGGGCACGTTTCGTGTGAGGATTCTCAGCCTCCCTCTCCGGCGGGAAAAAAAATAAACCAAATACATACTATATGTACATGTTTGTCTACCACGTTCCATACATACATACATACAAAATACTTGTTTTGGTTTGAATAGCATAGATAACTGTTTCTCTGGGTAACGGCTGAAACTTTGTCGTCAGACAACCACACATCGAACTTAGACCCTTCTTGCTGCTGCACACACAGCTAATTCGAGTACTACTGGAAATGTTGCCTCTTCTATCTGTTATATATTTCAGAAAATATGTATTATTGTGTTTGTTGTAGTAAATAAATTTATTATCTTTCTATCTATATTCCATTGTTTATAGCATACAATAAAACAAAGATACAATAAAAAAAAATACTAGCAGGAACCAAGTTGGTTCAAAGGCGGACTTCGAATCTTCGAATCGGCGGAAGGCGAATCTCTCAGAGAGATCGCTTCCAGCTTACCCTAAATGGTTGTGTGAGATTTTAGAAATTTGCGGGGACACAGGATTAAACGATATTTATATGTAACTGTTTTAAAATATAAATAATAGGAGCGTCATATTTATATAAATTATTAAAATTGATTGGATAAACCCATACATAAACATACATACATATATAAATATACATACATACACACATATACTTAATCATAATACATATATATAATATGATCAAGTGCAGAAAGTAGTCTAAGACGAACTGCATAGGTAGTGTTCCTTTACATTGCGCTTAAAAGAAGCAATGGTTTGACAATCTTGAACGGATTCGGATTTGGAGTTCGAAAGAAATACCTTTAAAATAGGGTATGATACACAGGCACGCTGAGGCCGGGTAGAAGCTGGCAGTAAGTCAAATCTACAGCGTACATATTCAGGAAATGTAGGGGTATTTAGGATCTTAAAAACAAGATAGATTAGATGTGATCGAATTTACGTAAACAATAAATAAATCTGACTGCCAGGTTCTGAAGTCGCTCTAAACAAATACAGACACTAATCGCTCAATATTTTGAAGCATATTTAGAACCCATTTTGGAAACTAGATCGAAAGCTTGTTAACACTTCGCTACATACAAACGTCAGCAGATGGTCAACCCTCGATTATATATACGACCGAGCAATATTGAAATGCCAACTTCAAATGGAATTTTGATTTGATTTCTTCGCCCGCGAATTATAATTTCAAATAAGTCGGGAGATGAAAAATCTGGATCGGACCATCAAAGTTTGGACGGGTAAGTGGGGGGTGGGGGAGCAAATACTTCGAGTTGGCATAGCTTTATTCTAAACTGACTTTTAATCGTAGCGGTGGAACTTTTGGAGTAATATTTGTACAGCAAACGGCTGGTTCCTTATCTTATCTCTGGTATATTTCGGATACAAGTAAATGACGTGTTTAATATTATTTTCTGCTCAAAGATTTTCTTTGTGGCGTTATTACATTGGTAATAACTTGCTTTAATAATAGCACACAAACAAACACAACATTATACACAATGGCTATGCCAATCCGCGGGAAATGGCGCTACAGCGATTCATGTAGACAAAATCCAATCGGCAGGCGATCATGCTCAGGATGCTGTTGGTACTATTACGCATTCTGTATTATAGTATTATGTATAAAAACAACCTAAGCGATATTCTGCGAACATTCGCGGCAAAAACGCGAAAGCCTCAACAGCTTCCTGAAAGCCTTGTTATACTGGACCTGGAGTGCACGGTTTTTTTTATTATAGTCCGTCCATAGGCTGCAAGTGTAAAAAGATATGCAGTAAGATTTAAGGAGTGTCGGTCTTACTTCTAAAACTACAATAAAACTGCATTTGATAAAAATATGAATGAAAACAATTTTAATGCCGGAGATATCGTATATGTGGAAAACATTATAGGTTTAGTTATAAAAATATCCTCGCATGTTAAATGGGAAATGTCGAGGTGAATTTAGAAGCAAAACTCTGGTAGATTTACGAGTCATAAGATAATTTTGATAGCGATTTGAACGCCGGAGCCGTGCAAAGATGTTTGATAGCTGATCGCATGACAAGATAACATAAAACAGAAAGAGTATATAAACATTCAGGAGCATACATCATTGGTGAAGTTTGTTAGCGCCATAATTTAGCCAGAGCGTGTTTAAGTATTTGAGATAATTTGATTTTGATCTAGAAGCTGATTTGGTTTCTGGTAAGGCTTCTGTGTAAACTATTAATGCCTTATATTTTTCACATAATGATAGCATATTTGGTGTTCACGGATCACTTCAATTTACGCCTTACCCTTGCAATGCCTTTGCATTGCAATGTTTCGATTATTCTCAAATAAAGTAATACATATCATTTGTCAATAATATTAAAAATCTACACATATAACCGATGCCAAAATAATATAATTCTGTTAAATTAAGTTTTTAATATTTAAGTAAGTTATAATAATAATCAAGTAAATTAAGCTATGTATTTGGAGCCTACAAATATACTCGTATATGATATTTTTTTTAGGTTTTATCATTTAAAGATGATGCTTAATAACGATGTAGATGGAGAGTTTAACAGGACTTTTCAACAACAGATTTTCAAGATCTTCTTTCTATTAATAGGAACACAATATTGGAAGAGCAGATAGCGTTAACTTAAAATGTGACTCTGAATTTGTACACCAATCGATTGGCTTAAAAATTTTTTTGATGACGAATCAAATTCCGACATGTCGCCCCCAAAATATATTAAGGCTCAACTGTTCATCACTATATTTCAGTCATTTGAGTTATAATACCAACTTCCTCTGCTTGTGAGGATTATAGTTTTAAATGAAGCATCATTTAAAAGTAGTATGTGTAATAATTTACCATAAAAGCAAATAAAGCTACGCGATTGTCTTTCTTTGTTGATAAGTTAATTAGTAAGCTCTTTTAGTTCTCTTTAATAATTTATGCAATTCTTACCTTATTTAAAAGAATTGTGATGACGAAGAGGGGCTGATGATGATGATGATGATTTTATTTATAAATTTCATATTTTTCTTACATCAACGAATCAAGGTGAACTTAATGTCGGAGGTATTCTCTACAAGTCAATCTGTAAAATGAAATGAAAGTAATTATGGACCAGGTACGACTTTAGAAAATTGAATATAATAACATTTATAAATACTATAAAATTTTGCTTATATGTTTTTCCGATGTATGAGCTATAAAGTAAAGTTTCATTAAAATCTATTTGGTAGTTTTTACGTGAAAGAGTAACAAACATGAAGCTTACAAACTTTCGCGTAGATATTAGTAGAGATTTGTGTCCAAAATATGACGACAAATGTCAAATAGGAATAAATCTACTATCTGTTTAGGCAGACAAATATTACGATAGTGTATCGTATTACTTTATCACTCGGGGAACCAATCAACTTTAATTTCATTACTCCGTTTGTACGCAGTCAACATGGCCACTTGGCTAAGAAAGAGGCCATAAATAACTGGGAGCGATTGGGCCACTTCCAGCGACGCTCCTAATAGTAGGACACCACGAACAATACCAAGTCTCCCCAGTCCATTAGCTAAAATTAGGAAACAAAATCACTTGCTGTCAAGGTTATGGTGTCAATCGATACCACTATCGCAGCTATTTACGATATTCAATAACATCTTCTATACTTATAATAAATCTGTAGAGAGGTCAATTCTGTACATTAAATATATTTCCAAAATAACTATCAGGGAGTGGTTAGGGATCGATACTGATTTTTCGTCTGTCTGTATAACCGTACATTAATGTACGGAAGTGAAAGTTGGGTATGGGAGAAACGACATGAAAGCAGAATAAATGCAGTAGGAATGAGAGCTTTGCGGAGTATGGCAGGAGTAAAACTGAGTGACAGATTGTATAATGAAGTGATTAGAAAGAAATGTGGTTTGAAAGAGGATATCGTGACAAGAATAGAGAAAGGGATGCTTGGATGGTTTGGGCATGTGGAACGGATGGATGAAAGTAGACCGACCAAAATGATTTATGAAGCTGGAGTGAGTGGAGATACGGGACGAGGAAAACCTAGGCGAACATATTTCTTTCGAACAAATCGAAAGTGTCCTCAAAAAAGGCCAGGTCAGAAGTACCCGCAATCGTCGAGCATGTATGAGGAATGTTATGAAAGTAGATGAAGCGAAAGAGATATGTAAAGACCGTAGCAAGTGGAAAGACGTAATCTCTGCCTACCCCCGTGGGAAAAAGGCGTGACTGTATGTATGTATGTATAACCGTTATAGAAACAAAACCTACTCGACGGATTTTAACGAAACTTGGTGTACTTTTCATCACGCTACAAATAATAGGAGCAGAGCATTGAAGGGAAACGTTGGGAAAACGGGAGAAATTACTCCATTTTTTAAGCTTCCGTCGCGTGTGCAACCTTAATGGTTAAAGCTACACAGAGATCATGTATTAAAATTATATAAAAAATATTCCACGACAGCATATGTCTATTTTTTATGGTTGATTCACAATAACACGTGTAACTTGCGAAGCTTTCTGATTATATTTGTCTACTCTTACGTTTATTACACTCTCAGTCATTGAAAAGTGCTACCTTAAATTACGATTCCACGCGGACGATGCCGTGGGCACAGCTAGTTCATAATTAAGGTATGATTGTAAATTAACATTTTGGAGATCAGAAAACAAGTCGATATCAATAACTTGTTGTAGTTGCACTAATACAGGTCACTTGACTAACTTCTTCAGAGTTATCGACACATTTTCTTACAACATGTTACTCCTAATAATACTTTTGCCAGCGTCAGAGGGTCTGTTGCTCCCCGACATCATGTTGAGTAGATATCTTTTTCCGTGGCACATTTTAATGTTTTATTATGTATTTATTGTATGTGTCACTGTGAATATATGTTTCTATCTTTCTTTCTGAGCACGTTTCGGTGATGATTTTATATTTATAGTATTTCAAGTTTTATGTCATTTTTTTTACTGTTTTTATTGTAATAATAATAATAAATCAATTAGGAGGCTTTGAGAAGGTGGGTTAACGGAGTCTCTTCCATAGCTCGTATAGTCTTTAGCTGAGTTTTTCATGATGCAGATAGAGATTCGACCAAGTTGGTACACTCCACGCACACTTTCATTAAATTTCGCTTGAATGGCCTCTACGCGTTGGGATCTGTATCCTCGCGCATGCCTTATAAAGGACCGTGTGACCGTGACAATATTTATTTCGGGCAAGCCCATATTTCATTTATTTATTTATTTATTGCTTTCATGTTGTACAATACATTTGATGACACTTACTCACATTTCACTGTTTCACACATGAAACCCTGCTAGGGCACTGCAACATTACGCTACACTGCATACTACACCATTACTATTACAAAACTTCTATCTTTCACCACTTATTCTACATATACCTGCACTAACTTACATATTTACATTAACCTATTTTCAACTATCATCACACCCTATTATTCTATTTTAGAGCTTATAATCAATTGTTCACTTTATATAATACAAATTACATAATATATTGAATAACTAATTAACTCTCAGATCAAGTTCCGGTCCTGTCATCAAAAAACTCCTGCAACGTATATAAAGGTCTTCCTTTAAGGTATGCTTCCAACGTGTCCTTGAACAAATTATATTTCTCCATGTTTCGTATATTAATTGGAATCTTATTATATATCCTAACACACATAGAATAGGGACCAGAACCTACTATCTTCAAATTGGTTGGAGGGAGTGCAAGATATTCTTTTTGTCTTAAGTTTATTGGTCGCGTATAATTTTCTTTTCTCATCTTGAATATGTCAATGTGTCTTTTAACAAAGGTACAAATCTCTAAGATGTATAGCGATATTAATGTCAATATACCATATTTAACAAAGTAGGGTCGACAGCTTGTCATTGAGTCTATGTTTGCCAATATTCTTATGCATTTTTTTTGTAGAATTAGTAATTTCGATACGTCTGTACTGTTTCCCCAGAGAATGAGACCGTATCTCTATCAATTATGCGCATATGCGTAGTAGGCTATCGTCGCGGTTTTCGTGTCTGTGTATTTTTTAAATTCCGTTAATGCATAAGTAAAACTACTTATTTTGCTTGCTACTTTTTGAATATGACTTTTCCAATTTAAGCTAGTGTCTATACTTATACCGAGTAGATTAAAAGTGTCTACTGATTCCAATGTATTATCATTTATGCTGTAATTAACATTCAATGGTTTTTTTTTGATGGGGTCTAAATTCTATTAATTTTGTCTTCTTATAATTAAATCTAAATTCTATTAATTTTGTCTTCTTATTTGGTTAGTAACAATGATCTTAATGCTTGGTTAATAAAATTAAAATTATAATTTGTCTATCAATTATAATTATAATCAAAATTACAATATATGATTATGCCGTTGGATCTGTACCCACGCTTGTAAAAACGGCATCTCCCACTGTATAATTGCTTTATATGACATGTTTTAGTACTATTGCTTTTATTTCCATACTTTGTTTTATGCTCATCCATAAGCAAACAACGATTATCTCATTAAAAACTTCAGAAGAATGCAAGGAATTAAAATAGAAAAAAATGTAATAATAATTATTATTAACAATGTCACTGGCTTTTCTTTTGTATTACCAAAATTCGATCAAACAATATTAAATTCATTCAAAGCAGAAACTGTTGTGGAGTTAAGTACTCTAGAACTAAAAGCGTTTGACGCTACTAATTGTAAATTGGTAGCTTTAATTATATTTGATCCTTTGATTCTGTGGAAGTCCTGCACGGATTCTGACTGAAACTACCTACTACAAATTTGTATCTGAACTTCAAACGGTTTTTATGCAAACGAACAGGTTAAACTGATTTAGTAAGGTAAACATTAGTTCATTTACGGTTCAAGTACCATCCCAAGAGCTCTGAGGAAAAATTACAGACGCTGTTCCAACAATTAGTCCGAAGCTGCACTTGAAAGGGCTTCGCAGTTCCCTGGTGATTTGGGCAAAAGAAATACCTTGATCGCATTAACGGCAAAGTTATAAGGACTCCTATTGTTATTTACTTTTTTATTTTAAGGTATTACACTTCCACGATACGTGAAAGGTTCAATGAATCTTATAGAATTACTTTACGCTTATATTTCTTCTGATCTGATTTGTGCTTGCTTTCTAATTTTAAGGAAATAAGAAAAGAATTGTGTTCATTTTATTATTAAATGGGTTTGCTAAACAGAATCAGTTGGCTGATTTTAATTTAGTAAAGCGCGAGGAATGACGGTTATTGACACTGTTTGTGAATACTTTTTTTTAACATCGTGGTGGAGTTACTTTTATATCCGTTTATAAACGATTAATTTTGGTGAATGTTTTCATTTTGTTTTTGTGTTTTTGACCTGTTTGAATTGCCTAGGGAGTAACGATCTCGCCGCCTACTGCTTATAATCTATTAGAATTGTATTTATATAACAAATAAATGTCTCATGAACCGTCGTAGGTTGAGACACCGAGGGATGTCGATATTGTTCAGATGGTCTTGTTTCATACAATGGAGTCGCAAGAGCAAGTACTAGACGGGTGGAAGCGTAATAATGTCATAACACCGACGGCGTCTCCGTCGCTGTCGCAGACAAACACAGACAGAATGTTGCTTCTTTCGTATAAATATTGGTCTGCTTTTTGATCTGCTTGTTCCCTATTTGAATCAATAAAGAAACGTAGACGTGTGACCGTAGTTTCTTCGCATAGTCCAGTTTTCGTTATCACCACCTTTGATCGCAATAGTTGTTATGCATCATGCTGAATATAATTTTAGTTACATTTTAATGGCAGGTAGTGATTAGCCCCAGATGGTATACTATATAAATTCACTAAAATGGCCGCTGCATTTTGGATCATTTAGATCCACATTATGTCTCAATATGAAGAAGGTCTTTTAATCTGTGATAAATGAAAAAATAATAATGATTGTTGTATTCCAAAAGTAAAGGGTGAAATAAAGGGTTAATAAATAAAATAAAGGTACAATTCTTTGTCAGGTTGCCTTTGTAACTTTGTCGCCTCTTACTTGCCATAAGCTGATGTGAAATACAAGAATTAATAAAAAGAACAGAGTGGCTATCGCACTAATAAATCGCAAGCGAAACGCAACCGAACCGTTCGGCTTAACCAATCCGAACGCCACAACACGTCATCTGAGTGGAACGATTTGGGTTCGTTTCAGCTGCGATTTGTTAGTGCGATTGCCCCCCAGGTCTGAAAGATAATACGTCATGGACACGAAGTCGGCTCAATCTACAAAATAGAAAGAATTTAAAAACCAAAACCAACCAAAGAACAATCAAAGATCATTATAAGTTTTAATTTAAAATAATCCGCACGGAACAATAGGGCTTCTTAAATACTCTCAATTATCAATTTAATAATGCCCGAAAAAAACCCGTTCCCAATTGGGAAAAAGTTCCTAACGCTCCCAACAAAAAGAAATTAATTACTAAAATCTGCGATTCGTTCCCCTTGCTACCAAAACTTTCCGGTTTGGGAGCCCATTAAATTCTTTTAAACAATTTTATGAAATCCACGGGGCTTCTAAGTAATCAATTAGGTTGGGGATAATTGCTATCAATGATCTATCGGAGGCGTCCGCACACCGAACAACAAATTACTTCTCTTGCTAATTACTTTGCCAATTTTTTTTTGCCATGAGAATATCAATTATTGGCGAGATGAAAGTCGTTTAGAAGATTATGTCGATCGAACTTAATTCTAATTTGGATTCTTTCAAATATTTCTTGATTACTACTTACGATGAGGTAATACAGCTAGCCCTTCTACCTCGGAGGGCTTAAGTAGCGTTATTTATTTTACATATAGCTTATATTGTATAGAATTCGTGTTGGAGAATAAGTTATTAAATAGATATAGAGAATTTTATATGTAATTAAAAGGACGAAGTTGTAAACAAAAAATTGGAAACGAATGCTTAGAGTAAGTGAAAGAGTTCTTATATCTGGCATCTATGTTTACAAGAAATAGTATGAGTCTGACGTTGAAAGAGTAATGGCAGAAAACAAGGTGAATGGGGGTATAAACGGCTTTATTGTCATTTAGACCGTGGGAAAAAGACGCGTTTGGCTGTGCATGGAAGTATGTTAGTCCCTACGTTTATGTATGGGAGTGAATGCTGGATGTCGCAGAAGACGGATAAAGTAGATTAATGCAGTAGAAATGAGAACTTTAACATATGGGAATCGTGAGGTAATAAGAAGATAGAGCGAATAAAATCGAGAAGGGAATGCTGGGATGATTTGGACATGTAGAAAGAATAGACGAAAGATGACTGACGAAAGACATTTTTAAGGCAAATATGAATGAGCTAGTTGGTAGGAGACAACCAACTTAGACCAAATAGGTACATACTGAGAGAAGGTCAAGTTAAAAGTATCTGTAACCGACTAGCGTGCATGAAAGTATTATTGAAAGACGAGGAAGCTAGAGAAGTACGCTTAGATCGTAGAAATTGGATAACTATGATCTCTGGCTACCCCCATGGGAAAGGAGTAACGAGGAGTCGCATGAAAAATCCAGTAATTCTATCTCGACAGTTAGCAAGTGGAAATATATAATTATATTTATACTAATAGCGTTGATAACGGAAAGATTTTGTAACATAAGAAATACAGTTTAATATTAATAAAAACGAATAACTCTTAAATAAAAATGCTAGTATAGTACGATAATTTTGTACATTAATAAATATGATGATATACTCGTAAGTTTGAAGAGGTTGCACTAGTATAATATAGTAGAGGCTATTTTAAATATTTTGATGAACGAGTTTTCTGATGAAATAGATAATACTGCATAACAGTCATTTGAACTATTTTATACGAGTATGTATAAAATATTTAAAGTTGAAGGCGAAGTTAGTTTAAGACATAGACCTCCCCCTAGGATCGCCTTCTGCTGAAATGATGGTTATGAAATAATTCTTAGTGACGTGTGATTTATTGCAGCGAACTTTTCAAATAGACCAGACATGATGAAATGAAGCTACCGTAATATGATCATTCATTTAGCGATTGATCGTTATTCATTGTTAATTTTAAAAAATAATAGTCTCGGCACACTCAAACGGGCTTAATAAATACAATCACCAAATTAAGATTAAAAATCATTCAGGATTGATTAGATATCACCGGATTTAAACCGAAAACGCGTTAAAAATGGATATAACACGTGCGCACTGCTCGGTGTCTGGATCAAAAATGTGCCTCCGAGCCGGTATCACCGCTAAAGATGGTCGTTTAAACGACAATCATATAATTACACAGTATTATTAATTTTAAGTATATAAACACATTTATCAAATTAAGCAACTATCATTATGTGCTTAATCCTACAATTTAATTTCTCTTGAGGTTGAGAACATTGATAACTAACACACCGGCGAGCGATCGCTGCGCTAGTCTTAAGGTCGAAACGAAAAGGCTTACGTTCCATTGTAATCCGATCCAAAATAGACCTTAAATTCAAAGACTTTAGATTGCTTTTCTTGTGGTATTTTTATTACTTATGGAATTGCAAATGTCTGGGGCTTGCGATGATAAACCGACCATGTTGAATATGCTTCGCCGTAATATAAATTGATTTAAATATTGAACTTCTTATTTATTTGTATTGTCATTGTAATTTTTAAACGATTTCTATCTACTTAGGGCATGCGATGATAAACCGACCGTGTTGAATATGCTTCGACGTAATATGAATTGACTCAAATATTGAACTTCTTATTTATTTGTATTGTCCCTTTAAACGATATCTGCTTATTTGCTTAAATTTCAGTGATGATTTATCTTCACAAGAGAAAGAGTCGCTCGGTGTGATTTAGACTTTTGTTGTTTTTACGTGTGTTTATTAGTGTAAAGTTTAGTTATCCTAAGCCTGCAAAGTACGAAGGAAAGTTCATTGAAGTTTAAACTAAAGTCGTAAGTTAAAACTAACAGCAGATAATAGGTACCTAATTAAATGTAAGAATTTTAAATGAAACGAAAAAAATAATAAGCAATTAAGTAGATAACAAAAACAGTTTATAGAAATAATTTAACGATTAAGTCTGTTAATTTTTTTAAGTCGTTTTGCCCATCACAAATCACCGCCTCTCATTGACGGCTCGCACAGTATTACCGACACCAAAAATCGCGCAGTGTTGCCAATTGTAGTATCGTCTTCGTCGGTTCAGACTTCAAGTTGCGTTCCGAATCCACGACATATATATTAGTTTATGATATCGAAACGATTACTGAAATGAACTCTATTTTAACTCTATGTACTCGCATATTACGTATGTTATTTATCTGTAGCACCTGTTCCTTGAAATCTCACAATGTATTAAGTAAATAATATATCTAGTGCTTGGAAAGAATATAAAATTATCTCAACTGCGACAGTGAAATCTATTCATTATCCATTAAATATGGTACACAATTTGTTCCACTCTCATCACGAAAATTCAATGTATCGTGGTCATTATCATACACAACATAGTTGGAGCAAGACATTGTCAATAAATCCTGTATTCGATTTCAAGAGAACTGGCCCAGAATTGCAACTTGTTAAAATTATGTTGTCCAGATCAGGATTATTCGTAAAGGAATTCTGGCCACAATAATGATAACAGCCGTAGAATTCAATTAATGATTAAAAGCTTCAGGTCACCACCCCGCTTAAGTAATCACAGCCGACTCAACGCCAACAATGACTTTTGTTTTCAAAGTTCCACAATAAAAATGAATGGGAGAATGACTCCGTGGAAATTTGGTGTTTTCAATTTTTCACATTTTTCCATCGACGTCCCCAGTTAGAAGTACTTTCCATTATAGACAAGTTCAATAAGAAATATTTTTGCATGCCTTGTAAGTTATAAGAGCTTTTATGTTAATGACTTATAACGTTGCACTAAAGTTCGCTAATTGTTAAGTCATACTCATAAAACTGCGAATGGAATTCGATCTATATGACAAATTAGGGCATGGCGAGCAATCTATTTTCAAACGATCCTCTATCTTAAAGAAGACGGTAAGCAGTGCAGCCGTGATAGAGTCTTTAACAAATAAGATCTAGCATAACAAACTTTAATAGGAATCCTGAACAGCCAATCTAGGGTAGAACCTACACAAGTGGATAGCCTGCAGTTTGTCTGCGCTAGGATTTCTGTCTTACCGTAGACCACAGCTAAGTTAGGAATAGATAGAAAGGAATAGCGAGCAGTCCACCTACGATAGAATCCCTGTCTTACAGAAGACCATATGTAATACTATTTAGTAGGAGTCCTTACGCCGCTCCCCTCTGGCACAGATGGTTGGGCGGTAGAACGCGGGTCTATGACACCCGTCCTCCATGACCAACCGAGGTGAAGCCTGCATGCTGAGGTCGCTCCTGATGCACGTTGTTACAGGCCCCTTCGTAATTGGGTAATTGGGTTTCCCAGTCCTTTGATGACACCAACTATGGACAAACAGGACATCGAAGTGGTTTAGTGAGTATTCTTGGCCACTCGCCGGGAGAGTCCCAAACACGTCTGTTCATCATCAACGTCTGTTTCTAAGTCTCCGTGTTCCCAATTACAAATCAGGTATGTCAGTAAATATGTGTTCTGGCTTCAAGCGTAAGAGAAAAAGGGCTATGATAGTACTGGGTACGTATTGATTGCACGTTGGGACGTGCGATCTTATATCACAAGTTTGCAACGTGAACTGTGATTTTTGTTCTTCATAAAAAATCATTTGTACTACTGAAACCACGAAGAAGCAATAAACGAGTATTTTTTTTTTTAGCATTTCCCCCCAAAAAAAAGGTCGACTATAGGAATTACCCACTGAATTCTCTTTTCAATATTCTCACTGACACAGTTAAGGTACACTCACAATAAAAAAAAAAAAACTATAAAGGCGCGGGTCGCGTATTGGTCGGTCTGTTATTGTTGCGTCAGTCCAGCCACCACGTTCTAACACACACTAACTACTAGGGATCGCGCACGGGCAACGAGCGCGAAACCAGTTTTTGGCGTAAACATAATACAAAGAAATACTAATAAATTCAAACCAAATTATTAGCGTATGAAAAAAAAAATGCTAATAAGATGTTCTATTCCAGAGAGACTCGAATCTATGTATTCAACAAACCATCTTGTCGCTTCAGCCAATCAGCTACCGAGCCATATTCATCCTAAAACAAAATGTTATATGCATTCATATCACCAACTAAGAAAACTATCTCTAAAAAAGAATTTTTTAAACCAATTATGGACAAAAATATTTCAAAAGCGTGCGGGTAACAATAGCAATACATCCTTTCATACATACACACGATGTAAATGTGCAAAGTGAGCGATACGCCAGTGCTGTTTAGTCTAGCAGCCCGCCGACCCCGCCCGCCCAAGTCCAAACTACCAACAGTCATTTCCGCAGCAGTCACGAACGGTGAACACGCACGAATCAACGACACCTCGCACTCGCGCCTCTGTAATAGGGCTGGCGCTTAATTGGTATTTTAAGTATAGTTGGATCAAAAGCTTACAAAAGCTCTGAGGGAAAAAAGATACAGTTAATTTACATATTATGTCACACGATGGCGATGTACAATGTGGTTTATATGGGAACCATGTATATAAAAAGTGAATATAACCACTTACCATCCGGTAGGCAGTTTTTTCGCCAAAAACCTGTTTCGCGCTTGTTGTCCGCTTGCGCTCCCTAGGAGATATTAGTTAGTGTGTTGCAACGTGGTCGCTGGACTGACGCGACGATAACAGACTGACTTATACGCGTCCCGCGGCCTTACAGTTTTATTTCTATTTATTGTGAGTGTACCTTTTTTTTTTTTTTTTGTTTCCCTGAGGAAAATGCATTAAATTGCATACCCCGGCTGTGGCGAGCCGGCGGTTATGTGGGGCTTTCCTCCCCAGAAGGGGGAGGCCTACCTACTAAAAACCTCAGGGATGGCCTTCCTCAGGCATGTAGGGAGCCTCCGGGAACATCAAGCAACTTCCAGGAACCCCCAGCCTCCGCTCCCCTGCCTAGAGGGGGGTTGTGAGTGTAGCTAATCTGTGTCAGTGAGAATAATGAAGAGAAGAGAAGAACTCAGTGGGTAATTCCTATGGTCGACCTTCGCTTCTGCGAAGGCGTAGAAAAAACGCGGTATCAATTTGATTTCAGATTTAACAAACAACAATAACAGCACGTTGTTTGTATATACATTTTTTCCTTAGCAGGCAGTCTTGTTTATCAATAAACAGCGACAAAAAATTCTTTCTGTTGATTGAAAATACCTCAATTAAGATTACCCTCTAACTTAACACAAAACATAAGTAATCATCACATGCACATTTGACAAACTTTTGGTGGAAAATCTTAGGCTACAATGAAGATAGTTATATTTTTTTTCTACCCCACTACAATATTAAGTACGGGAATAATATATTATTGTAGTATTTGAGTCGAGACGACCTCGGTAGTCGAGTGGTTGATATACCGGTCGGAGTCGCCATTTCTGAGGTCCCGGGTTTGAGTGGGGGCAGATGTTAGTGTGATGAACGCGAGCATTTCTACCTTGGTTGTCATAATATACATATGTTTACCAAATTTATTTACATATGTATAATATATGTATGTCTATCCGTTACTCTAGATCCCATAACACAAGCCTTGCAGAGCTTACTTTGAGCTAGGCTAATAGTTGTAAGTGCAAATATTTATTTATTTCTTTATTATAGATGCGTTTTAAAGATTCTTTCGCAGTTGACAACCCTAAGTGCATGAAACACAGCGGAACATTTACGTTTCCACATCACAAAGGATAGCGGAGTGGCGCAAATGTTCGCGGCTCAAGGTCGTAACACAATAGTTCGCGCCCTAGCGTTAAATGCCGTTACCGGATTGTGACAGCCCTAAGGGCTTGTACTTCATCGGGTTTTGATATCCGCTTATATAATGTTAATGTCGAACGTTGGTTGATACACTTTTCGACGTTAAAGTTTGATTTGGCAGGCGCCATTTTACATTTATTTATTTACTAGCGACCCGCCCCGGCTTCGCACGGGTGCAGTGAAAAAATGGTTATGGTGGGTTATCCCTAAGAGATAGACATATACCATCGCGGACTTTTTTGTGGATTTTTGTAAGTTGTACAATACTGTAGTACATTATTTTGGTCTATCTCGTAGGGTTCAGCCAGCGTTTGCAATATAAGCGCAAAAAAACGTGCTTATTTACGACATCACATTAGAAACCTTTAAATTTATCAGTGTTTCTCTACTATATTATGCATTTATTATACATACAAACCTTCCTTAAGAATCACTCTATCTATTAAAAAAAACCACGTCAAAATCCGTTGCGTAGTTTTAAAGATCTAAGCATAAATACGGACATACAGCGAAAGCGACTTTGTTTTATACTATGTATTGATTGATAGAACACAATTCATTATCCATTTATTTATTTATTTATTTATTTTCATTTTAGGGACATATACAGTTATAATAATACAAACAAATTTAACAGTCTTACATAACATAAACCAATGAAATGTCCACAGAAACGTATAACATACTATTCTGAGCAAAAACAAAATATGAATTTAAACTAAAAAAAAATGAATTAAAAAAATACGATATAGAAAAATTTTATACATTTTTTGTGTTAATCTAGTTGTTGCTTAATTAGCCTCTTAAATTTACTTAAACCTAAATTGAAATCACAAATATCGGTATCAACAAAATTCCCATTATGTGATTGGCATGCACGGTATACAAATACATTTCTGGCATATTTGGTGTTCGTGGTGGGTACAATAAAGACATCCGTACATCGGGTGCTTATTCGGGGGCATCTTAAATTAATATTATTTAATAAGGTGGGAGAGTCCACCAATGAATGGATTACTTTGTATAAGAATACCTGGTCTCTTAGTATTCGGCGGTCTTTTAGGGACTGAATAATAGGAGGAGACTGTTGTAATTTCTGGCACTTATTGCTCAAATATCGTATAAATCGATTGTTTATAGATTCGATACGATTAACGTATAACTGGTACTTAGGATACCACACAACGGATCCATACTCAAGAATGGACCTTACAAGGCTGTTGTAAAGCAGAATAAACGTAGAAATATTTTTAAACTCCTTACAGGTCCTGAATACAAAGCCCAACATTCGGTAAGCTTTACCAACTACATAGTCGATGTGAGAGTTGAAACTTAGTTTGTTGTCAACAATGACTCCCAAATCCCTCACCTCGACAACCCGGTTAATCGGAACATCACTTAACTTATAATTAAAAAGGTATGGGTCCTTACTCCTAGTTAGAGACATGATGTTACACTTGTCCACATTTATGAAAAGAAAATTATCTTCGCAATACCTGCACAAGGATTCAACGTCTTCTTGAAGTTTAAGGGCATCTTGTGGTGATCGGATCTCCTTAAATACCTTCATATCATCTGCATACATTAAAATATTACTATTAGAGAAGCACTTGAGTATATCATTCGTAAACAAATTGAACAATAGAGGTGCTAGGTGTGAGCCCTGAGGTACACCCGAAGTAACTGGCACAAAACTAGAACAAAATCCCTTTACCGCTACAGCCTGGCTACGCTCACGTAAATACGAATCTAACCAACGAAGCAGATCGCCATGAATACCCATCCGTTCAAGCTTACAAATGAGAATTGAGTGTGGAATTTTGTCGAAACACTTTGAGTAATCTGTGTAGACTACATCAACTTGCTGGCCTCGATCCAAAGATTGAGACACGCTATGAATGAACTCGCCATCCATTCGAATCTCTTTCAGTTTTTAATATAATTTAGTTAATGTATAAAGATTACTTAGTCTTTATTTAAAACAATAATTCAAGGTAATTAAGTAAAATGAACAATACAAATTGTAAAAGACTTTACATACATACATACACTCACGCCTTTTTCCCACGGGGGTAGGCAGAGATTACGTCTTTCCACTTGCTACGGTCTTTACATATCTCTTTCGCTTCATCTACTTTCATAACATTCCTCATACATGCTCGACGATTGCGGGTACTTCCGACCTGGCCTTTTTTGAGGACACTTTCGATTTGTTCGAAATATCGCCTAGGTCTTCCTCGTCCCGTATCTCCACTCACTCCAGCTTCATAAATCATTTTGGTCAGTCTACTTTCATCCATCCGTTCCACATGCCCAAACCACCCAAGCATCCCTTTCTCTATTCTTGTCGCGATATCCTCTTTTAAACCACATTTCTTTCTAATCACTTCATTATACAATCTGTCACTCAGTTTTACTCCTGCCATACTCCGCAAAGCTCTCATTTCTACTGCATTTATTCTGCTTTCATGTCGTTTCTCCCATACCCAACTTTCACTTCCGTACATTAATGTTGGGACCAGCACGCCCTCATGCACTGCTAGTCGCGCCTTCTCACAAAATTCATGACATATTAATGAACGTTTTCAGAAACAATTTATAAAAAAAAAAACACATTTTAATTTTTTATTAGGTGAGGAATAGTGGCGAAGTATATATAGAAATCTTTCGCTTCATCTACTTTCATAACATTCCTCATACATGCTCGACGATTGCGGGTACTTCTGACCTGGCCTTTTTTGAGGACACTTTCGATTTGTTCGAAATATGTTCGCCTAGGTCTTCCTCGTCCCGTGTCTCCACTCACTCCAGCTTCATAAATCATTTTGGCCAGTCTACTTTCATCCATCCGTTCCACATGCCCAAACCACCCAAGCATCCCTTTCTCTATTCTTGTCACGATATCCTCTTTCAAACCACATTTCTTTCTAATCACTTCATTATACAATCTGTCACTCAGTTTTACTCCTGCCATACACCGCAAAGCTCTCATTTCTACTGCATTTATTCTGCTTTCATGTCGTTTCTCCCATACCCTACTTTCACTTCCGTACATTAATGTTGGGACCAGCACGCCCTCATGCACTGCTAGTCGCGCCTTCTCACAAAATTCATGTGATAGTAATGAACGTTTTCAGAAACAATTTATAAAGAAAAATAACACATTTAGATTTTTTTTAGGTGAGGAATAGTGGCGGAGTATATATAGAAATTAGAAAATAATTAAAATGAGGCCAATCAAACCAGCCGGACTACGAGTCCGTTGATAAAAATTGTACTAATAAGATTTATTTTATCATAATGTGTTTGGTTTATTACAATTTGAAATTAAAAAAAAATAAAATTAATTGCTTATGATGTAGAATGTAACAAAATTATAAAACTCTTTCTTAAAAGTTTTTCTTCATAAACTTCTTCAAGCTTATTTTGTTTATTTATTTAACATTTATGTACGTAAAAACAAATACATGTAAAATATCATTTAAATAACATTACTGTACATAAGTACTGCTTATTTCAGAAATGAAATTTCTTCCAGCAGACCTGCGAGAGGAGAACTTGTATGGTAATCTAAATAATGCGTGTATTGCAGATGAATCATCGTGAATTAATTAATTAGTGAAATAATTAATAACGAAGAAAAAACAAAAGTAACAATATATCTATACATATATACCAAATATACTTATATACTAATACCAATATATACAATAACATTAACAAATAAGAATAAAAACCCATAGATTTATCAATGACATAAATTCCACAATTAACGCCTCGAAAGATAGTACTCCCTTAAACGCAGCTTACTGTATTACTGTATTTACTTACAGCTTACTGTATATCTGTATTACTGTATTTAGCTCACTGTATTTCGGAGACCTAGCTATATGATTGTCTTAAGACCATGTTATCATTATCGTCCAAACGAGGGAAATTATTACAATAAATTTGGACTAAGTTAGCAATAAAACACAACTACAAGAGTTTATAACGACAATACACGTATCCAATTCATGACCTTTTTTTTCAACGATACGCAGCGGTTCTTCTGAATCAAGGGTTAGTCACGAGTCACGCCAAACAAGAATGCTGATAGCATCTCTAGGTCATGTGAAGTTTGATTACGTGAACTCATTACCGACTTATTCTTTCATAAATAAAAATTAAAAGCATCAAAGTCACGCTACGATCATATTGAAAAAAAATATTGACAATCATAACGGCCGTTAAACGGCCTGTTTTTGTAAGCTCGAATTTTATTTTAAGTGACTTATTTCCAGCAACCGGTTGTGGCATCCTCTGGATGTACAGGGTTTGATTAAGGATATGGTAGGAAGGACTATTGTCCTTCCATATCTTCGTCCTTCCGTATCATCTGGGTTTAATCTCTATCTGCACCATGAAATAAGTATGCCAATATTGGTGCGAAGAGAGCAACATTGGTGTGAACGGCTAAGGGTGTAGAGAGGTGTGTCTGCGACAGCGATGGAGACGCCGTCGGCGTTATGACATTATTACACTTCCACCCTTCGAGCATCTGTTCTTGCGACTCCACTCTGTGGGGCCGGCTAAGGCAAGGCAGAAGCGGTCGTAATTAAATTATTGACTTTATTGTATATGTTGTATTATTATTTATAGGTTGTTACTCTTTGCACTATATCCATGTGAATATGAGCTATAATTGCCTGAAATAAATGAAATTATTTTTTTTCAAAGCTTCCTTCCATACTTAACATCAACTTATTAAAGCAAAACCAAAAAAAAAAAACGTAACACTTTATCCGCTGCCAGGTGTAAACCAGCGAGTAACTCACACAGCGAGGGTAGCGCGCTAAATTTGCGTAGTGGCTGGCCGTATCTCAGCGAGCGAATGGCGTGGAACAGCCGCGGGCCGTTACTCACTATCATAAAACTGGGCTACCACGAGTCTATTATCTCTGGTGCAGCTTCGACACAAAAAAGTTGCTGTGAATAATCGATCTGAAATGTATATAGATAACTAGCTTTTGGCCGCGACTTCGTTCGCGTGGACTTCAGGTTCGTCCCGTCTAGTCTAGTAATAAGTAAGTTGTTTTGATCTATCTTGTAGGATTCAGTCAGCGTTTGCAATATAAGCGCAAAAAATGTGTTTTTTTTACGACCTCACATTAGAAACCTCAAAAATTGTAGCCTATGTGTTATTCTGATGTATAAGCTATATTGTGGTAAAGTTTCATTCAAATCCATTCAGTAGTTTTTACGTGAAAGAGTAACAAACATCCATACATCCATACTTACAAACTTTCGCCTTTATAATAGTAGTAGGATTATTAAAACTAGTCAAACTTTATTTATTTAGGTACTTTAACATGATAAGTATCATTATTACTAGTGCTCTTGCGATTTTGTGACATCAATAGTTTGCATACGCCTGGGAACTTACTATTTCCAGAGATTGTAAAAATATTATATTGAACTTTCAAAATAGTATTTCATCTTTTAATTTATTGTTGTAATAATAAGTTGTAAACATTATATTTTACAATAAAAGTGTAAATTAAATATACAATAAAATAAAAGCAGAAAATTGTATTGTATTTGAAATATGCTATCATTCTTTTGCAAGTAAAACAGTTTTATAAAGCATTTATTAATAATAGGATTATTGTTTACTTAAAGCGCACAATAACGCTAAGGAAAGCAAAGCTACCTTTAAATAAAAAAAAAAAAGATTTATATTGTAAACTTGCAATAAACATCTGTAATATCTGAACATCATTTTTTTCCTTCTACTTACTCATATAAACCTACAAATAATAAATAAGTGTAATTTTCATGATTATATAAAGTGACATGAGTTCCATTGCATTGCATTATTTAAGGACCCGCTTATTTACGCTTACACTGACTTTCTTTCTGCAAGTACATAAAATTAAACTACATATTCCGAGCACTAGTTATAACACCATCACTTAAGTATTTTATCTAAGATATATAACAATTAGAAATGTATACGTTATTGTCCATTAAGGTTACTAAGAAAAATTACACTGAAATCAAACACTACATCCATTCCTTACTTGATTATATATTCCTACTAGCGGACCCGACAGACTTCGTCCTGTCAAAAAGATTTGTACAGTGGCAGTTTTTTGTTCCTAATTATTTTATAGATAATGTCGCATAGCCAACCAAATCGCAAAAAAAGTCTAAATGACCTATTACATTTTGTGGCTATTCAATTTTGGAACGTGACATTAAATCCTCCAACGATGTATTCTGTGCTCCAACGCACGCACGCACACTGTTTTGATAGATATTATTGAATTTCAACTATATGTAGCGTTGATAAAGCGCAAATTGACTCTTTGATGTTAGGAACACACCTTCATTGCTTAGACAACAGTGAGTGCTTGCAATATGAACTTTATACAATAACAATAAAGCTCAATTCGACTGTACGTTTTAGTTAGAAAACGTTTGCATGGGAAAATGAAAGGGCTGTTTTTAGGGTATTTCCGATAATTATTCGAATTTTCCTCATTGTAAAAACCCTCCTTGAACTTCAACGAACATTAACAAAAAAGAATTGGCCAAATTGGTCCAGGCGTTGTTGAGTTATGAGCTTACCAACACATTTCGCGATGCATTTTTATATATAAGTTTATTACTAATTTCCTCTTAATTACTTAATTTTCGTTTATAAGAAAGCAATGTGCCAAAAAATATATCGACATCGCAATTTGACTGTTTCTCGTTGTACCCTCTATATACACGAACTATTGGGGAACTTAAGCCCAAGTTGGTTCTACAATATGGCGTATAGAATGTCCTCGCGATAGGATACCTTGGGCATCGAGACAGTACCACCAAAGAGACCTGGCTTAGGATACTACTATCAATAACTCCGTTGAGTATTTTATATAAAAATATCAAGTCGTGTCTCGCCCGACTCTTCAGTGACTCAAGACGAAAATAAAACAAACGATCCTCATATGAACATCGGTGAGATAGAGATAGTGAGAAAGTTAGTCTATATATTCTGTAGACAAATTATACATATAGTTTTTACACGTTTAGTACAGCGCTCGTGTGATTACTACGCAATCACGGGTTCGATACCGCACGGAACTGATATTTTGTTAGACTTACACGAGGCATGTGGGATGAACAAATAAAAAGGATACAGGATAAAACTCTACATGTGTGACGAAATTTTTTTAAGTCATTATTAAAACTTCTTAGTAGAGTGCACCCACACAGGATAAAAATCCTAGGGTGAGGGGAGGATTTTTCTTATAGGGACATAAGCTAAGTTTTGCTTAATAGTAGACTTTCTAAGTCCATGTATCTAATTACCACAATAACTACAATAACTATAATTTTTGCCAGGTACTTATAAATTATAAAATATTTCGTTTTCGCCAAGCTCTTTAGCTGTTGCGAATTTCAGATAAAGTTCTTTTCTCATTTATTTTTTTTTTATGTGATAGGGGGCAAACGAGGAGACGGATCACCCGATGGTAAGCAATTACCGCCGCCCATGAACGCCCGCAACACCAGAGGAGTCACAAGCGCGTTGCCGGCCTTTTAAATGGGAGTACGCTCTTTCGTATCGATATCGTAACGGCTCGGAAACACTGCAGGCGACAATTCATTCCACAGTTTAGCTGTGCGAGGCAGAAAATTTCTAGAGAAATGCACAGTGGTGGACTGCCAAGTATTGAGATGGTGAGGATGGAAGGTTTGTCGCGTGGAACGATGTCGGAAAGTAGCAGCAGGGATCAGTCCAAACAATTCCTCCGAGCACTCTCCGTAGTAAATGCGATAGAGTATGCAGAGAGAAGCTACATCTCTACGCAATGCCAAAGGGTCAAGCCGACTTGAAGTTTCCTGGTGGTCGACGATGCGAATCGCTCTCCGTTGAATCCGGTCTAGAGGGAGAAGCTGGTATTGGGGCGCCCCTGCCCAAAGATGAGAACAGTATTCCATATGAGGCCGGACCTGTGCCTTATAAAGTTGCAGACGGTGGGCCGGTCTGAAATACTGCCTCGATCTATTGAGCACACCAAGCTTCTTCGAGGCTAGTTTAGCCTTACCCTCTAAGTGACCACGGAACTGAACTACGCTCGATATGTCGACACCAAAAATCCCAATTTTGGCAGAGGCGGTTAAGGGAATGCTCTCAAAACGAGGAGACACGACGCGACACGACTATATTCTTTCATAAATATTAGAACCTTGTAAATATTTCTGATTTTCACTGTTTCGATACAAAGGTTTGTGATTTACCATACATATCAAAAGATTGATATTGAAATATTACGAAATAGCTTAACCCTGACTACCCCATAAGCCGATAGTTTTAAGTAGGTATGTTTGATAAGTCTCAACACGTAACATTTAAAATTTGTATGACTAATAACATTACCAAATGTACGAGCACCCAGGACTGAAGCTGCTCCAAAATCTGAACTGAACAGTGATGAAGCATTGAATTTGACAGCATCTTTATGTAAACCGCAAACATTTATTCCAATAAGCATTTACATGTGATCTGATCGTTATGACGTCGCTTTGGAAATTTTTATAAATATTTATGCTGTACTCGTCAAACGAGTTCTTCGCATCAACTCGCTGCGCACTCCAAAATTAAGATTAAAGTTTGAAAGTAGCGAAATGTCTTGAGAGAGCTTTGAAATTTATTGTTGTAAATTTGTTGCCAGTAACATATCATGATCAATCACAATTTCTAGAATAAAAATCTCTCTCAAACAAACAAAGAAACTGTGTACAAGGTTTGTTTACAACTTTTCGTAAAATGGTATCAAGTAAATAATGCTGGTTTTTATTTATTTGTAGGCGAATATCTATCTTCATCAGGATCAGCCATAGTGTGACTCGTCAGTGTAAGTGAAGGTAGCAGCAAAATAATACGCCGAAACTCAATCGAAAGGTTATTTAATTAACTAAATATCTCCCTAATTATATTAACAAAAAAATCAAGACACTAGTATATAGCTTAACACTTATTAAATTTTTAATAATCACATAAAATATTAAAAGTCACTAAATTATGCGGATCAAAAGCGATTCGTCGCATACGTGGTGCGCTCGCCATGCACGTCTCACAAGAAGTGAAGTCCAATATGGCCGCGCCAACCATCGACACGACGTTCCGCTAGAGTGACTACAGTCAATCTAGTTCCGACGTAATATAACAGGCGGCGCTAGCAATGCGCCGTCATATTTATTGATTTATATTATCAATCATCAACATAAGTAACAGTAAACTCTGTAAACACTAAATATACAAAAATATGTGTCTAACTATCCGCACTTACATTTATAAGTAACCATAGCATTATTTGTATCTGCATTACAAATAATAGCATGTCATTTTAATATAATAAAAACATGTAAAAAGAAGGATACACGATACGAAACTAAACATTAGTGTGCATCAAATATTTTCAGATTAAGAGTCTCATAAATTTAGGAAAGCTCTGAAAGTTAATTTAAATAAACGTGCAAATGGGTGATGACATTTTATAAGTTTTTAAATTTAAGCTCCATAGATAATATATATTTTTGCATTACTTTTTAACCCCAAAGTGCAAGTTTTCATTATAATTAATCTCCGAATCAGCATATTTAAAACTAAAAAAAAAACATCTTAACGTATCTGCTATTGTTTTCAGAATTTTTTACTTTATTAATATTATTGACGATTACTATATGAGGACTAAATTCCTTGCTGTTATAACTATGTTATTATTAGAGATCGGATAATCGGATGCATATTTACCTAAAGTTAGTTTAAGACATAGTATGGAAACGGCTTTTTATTGTTTTGTTAAATAAAATTTTTCACCATTTCTGTTTTTTATTCAATTATTTTATTGATTATTGTTTTAGTCAAACTAGCTCACTACTTTCGTATAACACTCTTCATGTTAAATCGCACGGGGAACTGAAACTAAACTTCATGTAAATACGTATGCATAGTTGTATAAATGAACCCGGAGTCTCGGTCTTTTGAAAATAAATACCACGTGCTAATTTAGTAATTTTCAAACAATATCACTACGTTAAATTTGCAGTCCCGTATTTTCCCGGGATTTTTATTTAACAAAATGTATTTTAAAAAGCCGCTTCCATAATTTGTGAGCCAAAAATTAACTTTAGGTAAATATGCATCCGATTCCCGATCTCTAGTTATTATTCAGTTGAATGTATGTGTAAGTAAAATAATGAGTTCGAGGTACATGTTAAAAAGACGCTAATGAGTAAGGGATATTACAGAGTCAACGATTATTTAAATGATGCCAATGCTTGGTGTTGATTTGAAGACATTGCATTCTAAAGTGTAAATATTTGTTTTCCCGTATAAATTGTAAACACATATGTACGTTGTATGGTAACGACATAATTTATTGTAAATGTTGTTATTACTTTTGATAAAGGCTGATAACTTTCTTGCGCCCATTCTTCTTATCAACGAAAAAATACGTCCTGAATACGTCCAAAAGAGCTTTCTATAAAGTTATCTTTGAATAAATTTAATTTTGATTTTGATTTTAGTGTTCAATAAGGCAAATGTTTTGAAATTTTATACTTGTAAATCATCAATTTCCTCTCTCTCTCATATCAAAAATCACTAATATCAACTGTCAAAACATATCCAGAATCCACAAGCAAAAATTCAAAATGTATCCATCTATGAAGCAACTCGGAGAGACGCTGGGGTGACTATTGCTAAATCGTCCTATATTATTGAGGGTAGTTTTGACTCCCTCGGAGCTGTGATGATGAATATAAAGCATCGAACCCCTCAAATACCTCTATTTCATTCATGATAAGGTCAACGCCACTTTGGCTTCCCTCGCCTCTTCAATGCGTTTTGGGCCCTTTTTATGGGCTTACGCTGCATCGCCTTCTCTTCTGAGGGAGAAGCCGCTCTCACGATTTGCCTATATGGTTCTTAGAACTTAGGCACAGGCTGAGTTTAGTTGGCAGGTCACGTGGTCAGACCGCTCTGGCCGCGTGGAGTTCGACATAACCTTCGTGACACTTTCCTTTGCGGGGTATCCTGGGTACGCTTCGTGCTTCTTGTGAGGATTCCCAGCCTCTCTCTCGTGAGAGAAAAAAATAAAAACAAATCCCTCTCGTCACCTAAAAACTACAAAATCCTCCCGTTGTTAATACATTAAAACAAAATTGTAAGCGTAATACGGCCATAAGAACACATGGATACCGTAATACGCGACCAGCCGCCAATAAAAACCATAAAGCTGCCCGAAATTGATTTATCTTGGACATTAAAAAACACCGCCCGTGTACGATATTGCCTTTTAATAACCCATTTATTTTATATTTACGCTTTGCTCCGCTAAAATCACAAGATGGAGTGTACAAGTCGTAACGTTTCCCCTCATAATTACAAGGCGATTTTGATCTGGTCTTCAAATTAAGTAGTTTTGACGCATAAAAGTTTAGCGAGTTGCAACATTTGTATTTGCATAAATATTTTAATCAGAGAGAGAGAGAGAGACGTCAAATAAAATGCAGTTATATTAATATTTAACTTACATATTAATCATTTGTCAATTATTACTCTTTAAATATTCATACAATATTTGGTTATATAACCTTTTTACAAATGAACAATTTAAAAATGAAACGAATATTCAGGTGGAACGACATTGCTACAGCTTTGATTTAATTACCGTTTTTTATGAACAATCGTACGGTGTTCTTCGTACTCGAGTACGATTAACATTTGGCCGCTATTAATTATTACATAAATTTTTATAATAATACTATTAATGGTATAGTATTTTTTCTTTTCATAAAGAATGTAGATTATGTATTCTGAGCCTTTCTTAATTATGGGTGATTATTCATATGTGTATTCTGACCCTTTTTTTAATTATGGGTGATTATGCATATGTGTATTCTGAACCTTTTTTTTTTTTTTTTTTTTGTTCCCCTGAGGAAAATGCATTAAATTGCATACCCCGGCTGTGGCGAGCCGGGGTTATGTGGGGCTCTCCTCCCCAGAAGGGGGAGGCCTACCCACTAAAAACCTCAGGGATGGCCTTCCTCAGGCATGTAGGGAGCCCCCGGAACACAAAGGCCACTTCCGGAACCCCCAGCCTCCGCTCCCCTCTCTAGAGGGGAGCCCTCCTCGGGGGAAGCTACCACCTCCCCCGGTCCCTCCACCGACGACGCCCCCCGGCCACGGAAGGGGCGTGGTCCATCCCGGGTCGCCGTAGCGGTCGCGACTTCCTCGCGCCCGCCGGCGACCCGCGGCGGCGCCGCAGCGTGCTACCGAGCCCGGCGCCGCCTCCTTCGAGCGGGATCGGCCATCTCCCGACCCCGCTCGGCGGCCTCCTTCTGGAGCATTACTGCTTCACAGAAGGAGGCCACAGCCCTCCAACCTCCCTCGTCCGCCAGCATTGCCGCAATCAATGCCGGCGGAGACAGATCTCGCCCGATCTCTGCGACCAAGCTGAGCCTATTTTCATTATGAGTGATTATGTATATGTGTATTCTGAGATTCTTTCCGTTATGAGTGTAGATTATTTATATGTGTATTCTGAATCTTTTTTACCTACTAAATCGAGCGTCGTTAAGCCATATCGCAATCTTGACACGTCGCCATCAATGACAAAGCAGAGTTTAGGGCTGCCCGCGCCCAGCGAAATATAGCGAGCCGACAAAAACGCCTGTATCCTATTGTTCATATTTCAAGACGTGGCAGCCCTCAACCCGGCTTAGATAAGAAACAATGTTGTAAAATTAACAACGGGCATCTAAAGCCTTTATCATATAAACGACCCTAACTGCCCTATAATTCATCATCCTTAAATCGTTAGCTCCATTAAACAAGGCGTCCATTACGCGCTGGCCGAAGATAATGTATGCGTCAAAGCTCCGCCGGCCAGCCCTGGCAACGAACTCTTGCTGTAACTTACGATCTAACGCCGGCAGGAATTTATTCATGGCAGTATTACTCGTAAAATCTGTCGTGTGACGCTGTCCAGCGCGATAATTTCTGGTTCAAATTTTGCAAGTGAAATGCTTGTGTGTTGTAAATTGATATTTTCCCGTGCGTGATGTTTGCCTCGCGCGGTTTTTAAGAGTATTCCGCCCGCGGCTTTGTCTGCATTATATCGGATTTCACAAAACGGAAAAATAAATGTATCTCTGTAAAAATTATCTTATATTCATCCCCGTATCTTGAACTATTCTTTATTAACTCATACCAAATTGTTGGCCAGTTGTTTTTTTTAGCATTTAAGTTACTCCTTATTACATAAGCTATCTGCCAGTGAAAGTCCCGTCCAAATCCGGTCCAGCTGTTCCAGAGATTAGCCGAAACAAACAGACAGATAGACAGACAGACAAAAATTTTATGGTATGTGTACCGTATATACATTCGTATGCATGTAGTAGAAAGCGGTTATTTTAATATTAGAAACAAACACTCCAATTTTATTTATTTGTATAGATTTATAGAGAGGTCAATTCTTTACATGAAAATATTTCCAAAATAACTATCAGGGAGTGATTAGGGATCGATACTGATGCCAAAAATGCAATCAGTATAATTTTTATCTGTCTGTCTGTCTATATAACCGTTATAGAAACAAAACCTACATGACGGATTTTAACGAAACTTGGCTCAACTTTTCATACTCCTGAGCTGGTTATAGTATACTTTTCATCACATTATATATATATAATGTGAACTTGTTTAAACTTGTAATTGAAGTTGGGTCAGACTATTTATCTGAAGCCAGCTTCTAATTGACAAGTCTGTAAAAATACGGGGAAAAAATAATAGCCCTTTCTGGTTTTCTTGCTGGTTATGCCCAGTACAAGGGGACCTTGCTGTAGACTTGTGAACCAATGGCGTAACAACTTTGAATTGCAAAATATATATAATTTTAAAAATTGATTTAAAAACTAGAATTTTTTACCTATATCCAGGGTGCAGTCACAATTCTATTCAAACTGTGGGATCCTTATGTTACTGTTTAGTTTAGTCGGTAGGACTAAACTCAGCGAAACAAAAAAAAGGATAAAACTCAGCCTACTGAGTTTAGTCGGTAGGATTAAACTCAGCCTACTGAGTTTAGCCATTGGGACATCTCAGCCTTTTTTTTTTCCTCTGAGGAAAATGCATTAAATTGCATACCCCGGCTGTGCCGAGTGGGCGGTTATGTGGTTCTCTCTTCCCCAGAAGGGGGAGGTCTACCCAGTAAAAACCTCAGAGATGGCCTTCCTCAGGCATGTAGGGAGCCCCCGGGAACGCCAAGCGACTTCCGGGCATCCACAGGGGAGCCCTCCTCGGGGGAAGCAACAATACCTCCCCCGATCTCCTCCGCCGACGACGTCCCCCGACCACGGAAAGAGCGTGGTCCATCTCGAGTCGCCGTATCCGCGGGAAACATCTCAGCCTACTGAGTTTAGTCGGTAGTACATCTCAGCCTACTGAGTTTAGTCGGTAGGACATCTCGGTCGAGTCGTCTCGATCGGTCTGGAGTCTGACATAATCAGCGTGGCACTTGTGTTTGGGGGTTGATGTCAATTAAATCTAAATGTCAACTTAAACTAATGTCAAATGTCAATGAGTGCCAAAAAGAATAAATTAAAATGCAAGGCGAGAGTTGTTGTCACGACTTCTAATTGAACACTAAATAAAAACTAAGTATAATTTAAGCATTACGGCAACAGCAGTTCATTGCACCGCTATTTGTAGGTCGCGATCAAAGTGCACAATTGACGCGCCCAATTGACAAAAAATATAAAATCTTATAATCGAGCGATATTCATGAGGATACTCAGCCTCATCTCTCCAGACCAGAAAAAAAACTGTACGTCGTACAAAATATATATCTAATGGCTGATCATTCGACTAATTCATGTCATCAAATTGGAATTCAAATTATAAAACATGTTCAAAATAACAACCAATTAATATATATTTTAATTAAAACGCGGCTAAATATACCACTGGCTTACATTTGCCGGAACAAAAGATTATCACAATTAATTAATGAGAGTGAAACAATGGCGCTATCAAGCTGCGGTATCTTCGCCCTTGAGAGCGAATTTTGAGGGAGGTACGACGCAGAGGTGATTGTCTCGATACCCCAGCGAATACACGATAAGAAATAGATTGACTGTACATTATCTAGTGGGTAAAGAAAAATTAAAGATGTTTGCGTGGTGAATGCGAGCATTCGTACCTTAGTTGTTATATGTACGTCTATCCGTTACCCTAGATCCCATAACACACGCTTTACAGAGCTTACTTTTTTTTGTTCCCCTGAGGAAAATGCATTAAGTTGCATACCCTGGCTGTGGTGAGCCGGCGGTTATGTGGGGCTCTCCTCCCCAGAAGAGGGAGGCCTACCCACTAAAAACCGCAGGGATGGCCTTCCCCAGACATGTAGGGAGCCCCCAGGAACGCCAAGCTACTTCCGGGAACTTCATCAGTACACCTAACAACCGAAAACTATGGCTATGGTTTTCTCATGGATGCCATTGTCAGAACTGAACCAAATTGAAATGGATACAAGAAGTGCCAGCTTTCAAATAAAAAAGTAAACAAAGGAAAAAGCGTAGAAAATAAAAAAAGAAAGATAAGAAAGAAGAGAGAAAAGAAAGGAAACAGTCATGATGACTGAAGTACAAATGCCGCATTCACCGCAGAACCTTCTGCCCCCACCTGGATTCGAACCTCAGAGATGGCGACACCTTGAAAGCGGTGTACTAACCACTCGACTACAGAGGTTGTCAAATATAAATGTATCATCAAAATCGGTTCACCCCATGAAATGTTCTAAGATAGCAAACATAAAAATACAGTCGAATTGAGAACCTCTTCAACGATTTCGCTTCATCTAAAAAGGAATTTTACGTGACCTCTTAATTACAGTAGCAATAAAAAGTTATTATCGGCCACATCAACAGCGGTAGCTATAATAAGGCTTTAAGTGCGCATCACCTTTTTATGTAGTTCTAATGACATAAATAAAGTTGGGACCGTCACCTCGCCAAATAAGGCGGGGCGCCCATCAAAGACATCTTACGTCAAAGAGAGAGCAGTTAGAAAAGCTAGTTTTAACGTGGCATTATAATTTACGAGCTGGGAGCGACCTCCGGGAGGAATTTATTCATGGCCGTAATAAAATCTGTCGTGTGACGGTGTCCGCAGAGTCGGTTGAATCCTTTTTGGAATTTCGCACGCGGCGACTTGCCAGCGCCACGGTCTGCGGGTCTGAAAATTTTATTCCCCTTGATAGTTTATTCATGACCCCTTACTTTGGCAAAGCAGATGCTTCCAAAGATTAGGGAGCAAGTTACCGAGTAACTTAATTTAATTCGAAAAGTTCATTTGCCTCTTGAGAAACAACCAGTTTAATATTACACTTTTATACGTCTGTCGGTGCTTTGGACGCAACGAACGTGTAACCTTGCTACGAATTTAAATATGAAACAAGGTGGTCGGGCCTTCCTTGTAAATTTAAAATTTTTGAACTAAGGAGACGTTTAAGGGAAGATATAAAGGAAGCCGTCGTCGGTACAAATAGAATGAAGTTGCCTATTTATTTACAAGCAGACTTTTGAAAGTTCATTAAATATGCAGGAATGACCGAGGATATATTTGCTAAAGGACTTTCGAGAACGCTGCGTGCTATATAAATCAAATGAGCACAGCGGATTTCTTCAAATTTTTAATATATAAAGTACTTTCTCTCTGTAAAATTTAATCTCGTATGGATTATTTTTGTCGTTTGAGTGTTTTACAGATTCTAATGAATTGATTAAATTAGATTTCTTTCATGCTATTTTTTGCATACTAGTTATCAATCAAGATATACTATAGTTATTTTCTTTGTTATATGTTTATGGGTATTGTATGTATACTTTCCTGGTATTGGTACACATTAGGAAGAGATAATGAGAATGTTATTGGGAAAGGACATGAAAGGGGATGGACTTGTTCCTCTCCCTACCGAAGATGGACGGACTATGAGAATGATGATGTGTTGAAGAAGGGAGTAAGTGTTAAAATGGCGAGTAATATAAGAGAGTGGAAGACGAAGACATTTTGCGCCGATTCCAAATAAAATTAGGAACAGGGCAGGAGAAAGAAGAATGGGTATTGTGTGTTTTCTTTCAAATCTCCCATCTTTTTCATACTTGCGTGCATATGTTTCTCGAAGTTGAAAAGACAGTTGATATGTTTATATGTGTTTACAAATTTGCAAAACTAAGGCTGTGAATCCAATGCTTCACAGGAAGGTAGACCAGGCTGCAGAAGATATTTCGAGAAATTCATAAAGGATTATCGCGCATTCCTTCTTCATTTTTCATCTGACACAATTTCATATCTATTCTTTTGCTAAGGTTCTGGTAAAGTTCTGTTATCAAATTTAAATACAGTCCATTAAAAATTATTGTTATTACACTTAAATTGTGCTTTGGGCGTACGCAAGTTGTTTATAATAGAAATACATAAACTTTTTTGGAAAGCAGCTATTACACAAACATTGCCAGTAATCTTAATTTAAATAGCATATTATGACAGATTGATATTATGAATAGCAACATTAAAGTTTAATTCGTTGTTCTTTTTTTAAATTATCTGTGTTCTCTTCCACAGATAGAGAAAGCTATGGACCTGCTGGAAAAGCAGGGTAGCGTGCCTTGGCGCGCCCCCGCTTATACGTGACGTCAGCGCTCAGCCAACATGGCGGCGCACGTCGCACTCTTCCTTATCCTCTGCCTCGTCCACTGTGACACGAAGACTGTCCTGCAGGATAAACTTGGTAAGTTTCTTCATTTCTATTTTGTCTCTTACTTCAGTAACTTTCTTATCTTTCTTTTCTTTGCCATCCAAAGTGGTATGTACAATTTTTACAAATAGTTTTCAAAGGCAACACTTCGAATTTCCTACTAAGCAAACTATATTCGAACGTAAACACATTATAAAAATGGCTCGCATGCGTCATACGAAAAATCAACTCCATACTAAGAAACATAATATTGTCAAGAATCAAAACTAAATTAAAAAGGAAATGGATTTGTAGAAAAATGTGTGAATTACGACGATTCTAGAAAATGAATAATTAATAAAATTACCACAGTTAAAGATTATGTATAATATATAATAGCAAATAACTTTGCAATTAGTTATTTATTTATAGGAAACAAACAGCATTTAAAACACATTTATAAAAAAATATCAAAAATCTTACACTTGCCAAAAATATTCCAGTTAACATCGCTTAAGTACTATATGGGTTTGCAGAAGTTTCTATAACTCTTTTAAATTAATTAAATACACACGTCCTATAAACTTCCTTATGAATTTTCTCCAAAATGGTCCAAGGTCCAAGACATCAATAAATAAAACAAGAAATAAATTACTACGATGTCTTTTTGTCTTCTCCTGTTCCTAATTTTATATGGGTGGCGCAATATGTCTTCCTCTGCCATTCTCCTCTATCACTCACGAATCAACCAAAAAAGACGATAAGAATCAGGTAATTAGGAACAAATCTATCATCTGTACAGACAAAGCAGTGTGTTATTCTTGTGTATAAACTATATTGTTGTAAAGTTCCATTAACATCCATTTAGGAAACAAACAGCATTTCCTTTAATAAATAATATTTTTGTTTTGTACCGCATTGACTTGTGACGGAAATATTTATATGTTAGTTGTTTTAACTTGTATCGGAGGTTGGGTTCAGACAGTGTGTCTGAAGCCGGCTTCCAACTGACGACTCTGGAATGATACAGGGAGAGAAAAAAAATTGCCCTTGCTGATTCTTTCCAGTACAAGGTCTCACTCCGTAGACTTGTGAACCAATGGCGTAGCATCTTTGACATTCAAAAGTAATTGTAAAATCCTATTTGAAGAATAAATTTTTGATTTGATTTGATTTAATGGTTTTACGTGAAAGAGTAAGAAACATCCATACTTAGAAACATTCTCATTTATAATATTAGTAAGACGTTTCTATATGAATGTTGAACACATTGAGGAGTATTTCTTTAAGGAGATCCATCCATCTGAAAACTTATAAATGGCTGAATCCATTTATACATTTTCAGACTTAATAGCATTAATGGATAAGGCAATAGATTTGCAGATTTATATGGATTTAGGTACAATGAAAATTGAATAAATGCGAAATACGCTTTCTTTAACAAACATTGTTCTGGAATTCAACGCCAGCGCGAAGGTTTCATGGCTTCAGCCCAAGCGTTTTAGGATTGTTGGATCTAACTCAAGTTTGCATTTAAGGATTCAAACCTGTAACGCGAAGCTCTCCTGTGAGTGCGGCTATCGGATTAAGGCTTCTTCTACTGCTAGCGAGGAAGCGAAGTCTCGGCAACTTGCATGTAGAGTTAAATCGAATCTATTACGAATCGAGAATGATTTAATTTTTCTTATACTTCTAATGACATATAGAGCATGAGACAAAATCAAATCAAAATACTCGTAATTTTTATTCAACATAGATTTTTACAGGCATTTATTGACATCAAACATAAATAAAATATAACGACACGGAAAGCTTACGACCTACATAACTTTGTACTTTGATACGTTCAAGGAAAAAAAGTAACTCTACATTTGGCTATATGGTTCTTAGAACTTAGGCACGGGCTGAGTTTAGTCAAAGTCAAAGTCAAAGTCAAAGTCAAAGTCAAAATATTTATTTCAAGTAGGCAATTAGATATGCTCTTTTGAATAGTCCAAATTTTTTTTTTCCCTACTACCCATTCGGACTTCTTTTAGTTATAGAGAAGAACGGGCGCAAGAAACTCCATAACTTTTACAGAAGCAACGACATTTACAAAAATATATATCGTTACCAAGTCATACAAAAGTCAACTTATAGGTACAAGTATAATTACAAAGGTTCATGGCAATGCCTGGTGGAACTAAGAAACATTAAGTCCAAGCATTCATGTCTTTTATATAATCAGTAACCGTATAATAGGCTTTGCTAATAAGTACACTTTTAACAATGATTTTTAAATTTATTTAGGCTTAATTGTACAATATTGCTTGGAACTTTGTTGTAAAAACGCACACAGTTACCTCTGAATGAATTATTAATTTTTATGGAGTCTAGTGTGAGGCAAATGTAATTTATTCTTATTTCTAGTATTGAAGCTATGGACATCACTGTTTTTACTAAATAAATGAATGTTTTTATGGGTATATATTAGATTTTCATAAATATATTGAGACACAACTGTCATTATACCAGTGTCTTTAAATTTATCTCTTAAAGAGTCTTGCATTTTTAGATTATAAATTGCTCGAATGGCCCTCTTCTGCAGCACAAATATAGTTTGAATGTCGGCAGCATTTCCCACAGCAAAATACCATACGACATTACACTATGAAAGTAACTAAAGTACACCAATCTAGCTGTTTCTACGTCAGTTAATTGGCGTATTCTCAAAACTGCAAATGCTGCAGTGCTGAGCCGTTTTGATAGTTTTTCAATATGTGGGCCCCACTGAAGTTTGGAATCGAGAGTAATTCCTAAAAATACTGTGGTGTCCACGAGGTCCACATTTCTATCCTTTATAATTACTTCGGTTTTCACCTGTTTTACATTTGGCAATACAAATTTGATACATTTAGTTTTACTTTCATTTAGAAGCAAGTTATTAACGTTAAACCAGTGGACTACTTTAGAGATTGCATCGTTCACAGTGTCATTAATATTTTTGTCTCCGTTTAATTTTGAATATAAGTGATGTATCATCTGCAAAGAGTACAATTTTTTCGTATTATTATTAACATAAAAGGGAAGGTCATTTATATATATTAAAAATAAAAAGGGACCAAGAATTGAGCCCTGTGGGACGCCCATCTTAAGCAAAGATCCCTGAGATCTCGTACCATTAATATCGACTCTCTGAATCCTGTCACTCAAATATGAAATAAGAAGGTTCAGAGAAGAGCCTTTGAACCATAATAACGTAATTTCTTAATCAGAGTTTCATGGAGAACACAATCAAATGCTTTGGATAAGTCGCAAAAGACACCCAAAGCATCGTGTGAATCCTCCCAGGCGTCAAATATCTTATTTAAAAGCTCTACACCTGCATCAGTTGTTGAGCGACCCCTACTAAAACCGAACTGATTATTATGCAGAAGATTATTAATACGAAAATAGCTTTGCATTTGGTCTAACATTATTTTTCTCAAAAATTTTACTAAACGTTGGTAGCACTGAAATAGGTCTAAAGTTTGTGGGATCAAATGAGCTACCAGACTTAAACAAAGGAGTTATCTTGCTATGTTTCATTAAATCAGGAAAAACACCACCTTCAATAGAATCATTAAATATACAAGCTAGAATTGGAGCTATTATTTCAATTACTGATTCTGTGACAACTACGGAGTTTCCCCAAAGGTCCGCGGTTTCTTTTTATTTAATGTTTTAAAAGTCTTAATTATATTAACCGATTCAATTTGTCGAAATTTAAAAAGAGTCTGACTATCCTTAACATTTTCTTTTTAGGATGGATTCTGCTACAGTTGGGGAAGAGTTTAAAAAATTTGTTGATAAAATAGGAATATTGTAAAAAAGGTTTCAAACTCTTTAGCTACCTCACTATCTGAAGTTATTCTTTTAGTTCCTATATTTAAACTGTAGTTACTGTCACGAAGTTTAACTCGTCCAGTTTCAGCGTTAATAATGCTCCTAAGTCGGTAGGTCACGTGGTCAAAACTGTAGGATTTAGTTAGTTATATTTCTGTAGCTATGTTTTTTTTAAATATGGAATGACAGCACAAAAGAACAAGTGAGTGTGAGAGAACGAAGGGAGAGAGACAAAAAATATAAGAATGAGGTGGTGTTAAGCGATTTGTGTTGTTTTTATATATTTTATTTTAATGTGGTTTTGATATATAAAGTTTCATCTAACTGGTGATTCTAATTTTCATTCCTTCAAATCCACTCGCTCTGGCCGCGTGCAGTCCGACAGAACCTCCGTGACACTTGCCGTTGGGGGGGTATCTTGGACACGTTTCGTGTTCCTTGTGAGGATTCTCAGCCTTCGTCTCCTGAGGAAAAAGAAATACATTTGTTCGTAAATTAAGAGACTCTATCAGTGAAGAAAAATTACATCTATTTACAAATCAATAACAGCTGCTGTAAATAACACAATGAAACTAGTATTTATAGATATAATTTGAACTTGTTCAAACTTGTAAAGGAAGTTGAGTTCGGACTATTTATCTGAGACCATTCTAGTTAACGACTTTGTACAATGATCTTAATAAAACACTACTTTTCACTAGTTCCACTATTATATAATATTTTATACTTTGTTCATTTTGACTTTGTACAAATACAGGGAGAAATATAAAATAAATTATATAACCGCAGATCATTCTGGAATAACCGGCAATGAGAAGGCCGATGAACTAGCCAGGGCTGGGGCTCAAGGAATACAGTTCGGCCCAGAGCCTATCTGAGGTATCTCAAAGAACCAGGCCATGCAATACCTGAAAACTCGCCTTCATAACGAGGCGAAAGCAGACTGGCACAGTACATCCGGGATGACACACTCAAAAGCACTAATCGAACCATTCTCTCGCAAACGCACTGACGAGCTATTAAAGCTTAACAGGAGTAACTTGAGCGTGATGGTTAGGGCTTTGACCGGCCACTGCAAGTTGAATAGACACCTTTGCAACATGAAACTTAAGGACACTGACACATGCAGATTCTGTGAACAAGAGCGTGAAACCCCAATACACCTCTTGTGCTACTGTGAACCGCTGATTCACAAAATAAACAGACACCTGGGGAAACACATCCTTGACCCAGATGAAATAAAAACAATCCGAACTGGGAACATCCTATCTTTCTTGGTCAGTGCCCAGTTAAGGGAGCTACTGTAGGGCCTACATAGAACCTACATAGGAGGCTGGTCACAATAGATCTTAATAGGTCGCAGTGATGCATATCAGCCCCGCCTTACACGAATTAACTCAACACACCACATTATATTTTATATGCCTGTGAGCACTTTTGCCCCCAAGTGGCTACCACTTATACGCAAAACAAACGCTCCACATAAAAAAAAGTACAAAACTTGTCGTGGTTTGCGTCGCAATTGACTAGTATAACAAATAATTAAATGTTCACTCTTGTGATGTGTTACAAACCCCAGCGGCAAAGGATTTAGTGCTAAAACCGTTCTTCGAAGTAGAAACTAGCACCATCTTCTACGGTAGAATTGCGAAAGCGCACCCCGTCATGTACCCCGCATGGGCCCAGAGAACACCGGGGAGTTTTAGTGGGTAGGCCGGTCTTCTCAGACTAGAGAGCCCTACACACAGCCGCGCCTTGCCAGCGCGGCGTCTTGATGCATACGGAGCATTTCCCCTCACAAAAAAAGCCACCATCTTCTGGGATGCGAAGCTGTTTAAAGTGAGCACAGTAGCCAATTCACTCAGCTAACGAATTTTTCAGAGGCTGCATAATTAAGTCTCTGCTACAATTTCTCAGGGAAGGGTCGAAGGCACCAGGCCACGTGGTAGATCGCCAATGAGATGGACAGACCAGATCAAGGCCGCTCGGTCTGCGAATGTACCCGGAAGGCTGCAGTCCGGGACGAATGGCGCCGTATTACCAAGAGCATCACTCGTGACGACTCACAATGATGACCACGACCACTCTGCCAGGAGTGTACCGACTAAGAAGAAGACAATTTATCAATCTCTGTTACTCAATCTCTTCGCTAGCTCAATATTTCTACCTATATTCGCTACTAATTTGACTTTAGTGTAAAATGTGCCTAAGGCTCTGCTTTTATTTCTAAATCAGGCTGGAGCTTCCCGGATACGTCTTTGTAACTCGTAATTATCGTAGGGGCTTTATGGTTTTATCCAATGAATATTATTGTGGCAAAAGGTCTGCGTTACGGCGAGCAGTAACAGAAGCTCGGCACGTCAGGTAGTGAACTCGTTTTGTGATGATTTATCTGAGGCCGCTTTAATGTTAATAAATACCTTATATAACGGCCTCTACCTTTTGATAGAGGACGTTATATTTGTAATTTTTTAGCTAGTAATTCCAAAATTAACAAAAACCCAGCCAAATGCGAGTCGGACTCGTTATGTAGCAACCAAGTAAAATTTTTATGACGTATTAAAAAAAAGTACTTACAAGATATAGTAATTAGTTTTAGCAGTGGTTTTTTGAATCAAACGAATTTTCGGTGGAAGTTTGCTTGGTAATTATACATCATATTTTTAGTTTCTTTTAGTTTCATCATTCTCTCATCATTCATTCATTTAAAAAGTTACAAGAGGGACGGCACGCATAATTTTTTATATTCCTTACAATTACACAAATTTAATTAATAAATAATTAATTTAATTAAATTGATTAAATTTACAATAATTTAATTTAATTACACTAATTTAATTATTTACACTAATTCCACCTTAGGCAACATCTTCACTTAACATATTAGTCTGCCATATTTAAATCAATTAGGAGGCTTTGAGAAGGCAGGTGACCGGAGTCTCTTCCATAGCCCGGTTCTTATTACCAACAAAATCTAATACAATTGGCCACTAACGTTTTAGTCAGTAATGATAATAGTTTGTGCATCTAACTGGTCATTAGCTGTGGTTGCGCCGATTAAGATTAAGTTAGTTTAATTGAGTATTGTCCCTCACGATCGCCACATCCTTTGACACCCCTATACCATTCCCGCACTTACCTTAGGTTCTGGATATTCTGCAAGATGGCATAAGCATCAGTGTTGCCCTACGTATGAAACTGCACGCATCAACCGCAGATTATTGTCGGAAAAGAAGTGAAATACATGTATATAAAGCAGTAAAATGTATCAGTGATCCGGCCCAGTGATTGTAGTTAAACACAGTCAGTGCTAAAGTGCAAATCACAATTTTCTGAGACCAACAAATCTGCCGAACATACTCACCGCCACGACCAGAAATTTGTGTGGTGAAGGTACTGTGCATTTCTTTTTCCTTACGAACTGTTTTTCTTGTCATTTCTCCGCAGACAGTTCATATTCTTATTTTTTCGAACGTGATGTGACAATACTCCAAATTAATACAATCCTCTTTTCATAACCAGTTAGCGAAATGATTATTTCATCCGCGCTCATACAAGCTGTATTTCTCATTGTCCAGATGAAGATTAGACCCAGTTGGTGCTCTCCGTGCACACTTTTATTAAATTTCACGCGCTTCTACGCGTCGGATCTGTATCCTCGCACCCGCCTTATAAAGAATCGTTTCTTATAAAGACGCGTGACATTAAGCTATTGAAAAGGAATTGAAAGGGAAAATCATGACTACGATATACCCTTCCAACGCCCCAGTATATTTCAGCTAGTGAAGGAATTAAAAGTTGGAATTGTATTAAGAGCTATTCCATATTCTATTGAATCGAGAACTAAATTTAACGTGCGGAATAATCCAATTCAAATACAAACATGCTCTCTAACTTGTTTGTCAATGACAGTGACGTAAGCCCCGGCCCCGAGAACACAAATGCAGTTCTGACGTCACGAGCGCCCCGGGACTCATTACGCTGAACAGCGAGAGTCCCTCCGAGTCCTAATGGGAATGCCCTGTCCGATCGCAACCGTTCCGTGCGGCAGTGACACAAGGAAGGTTGGAGTTAGGGAAATTTTGTTTAGCAACCCAAGGGTCGGAGAAAGGTTTCGTCTTTGGAAATAGTTAACTAAAGAAATTATAGGACGAACGTAATCGTTTCGAGATTTCATGTGTGTAGTTTCACGTACCTCTTTATTCAATATATTGCTTTATTGTCTTTTTTTTTTGTTTTAATACGAATTTATTGACCTACTTTTGGGATTTTTCTAATAAAAAGTTGTATCTATTTATTGTAAATTTCGGTACTACATATACTAGGGATTACTATATACTTTTATACAACTAGTAACTTTTATACATTTATTTTTATGTGTTTCATTTTATACTTTTTCTAAAATTCTTCATTTCACCCGAGAATCGGCCTTTGCTGGACATTTTCCATGTTACCTTGGAGGTCTACCAATTCTGTATTTTTGACAAAATTTGGCATGGCCTACGAAAAGGTACAAAACAAATTTAAGGGCAAAAAGAGTTTAACGGCTAAACCGAGTATGCGGATAGCTGTTCGGAAATCGGAAGTACCTTCTTCATTTTTTCTTACACTCACACAAATTACCATAAACGCAGAGTAAGCACTGTAAGCCTTATGTTATGGGATCTAGGCCAACGGATAGACATACATATATAAATATTTTTATAGAAATATATTAACAACCAAGAGTAAAGCACAAAGCTCGCATTTATCACACAAACATGTGCCCCTACCGGGACTCGAACACGGGACCTCAGGTGTACTAACCACTCGGCTTCGGATAATCAATGAACATAATTCCGATTTCCTTAATAAAAAATCCAATTCGATTACAATTGCCGATCAATGGACGCTCGAAACGTTGCAAAATAACCCAGGATTACGAAAAATTCCAAATCGATAACGACCCTTCCGAACAGTTATATTTCAAAAGCAGAATTACAATCTGTTCGCGCTTTGCGAGATGAAAAACAGGAAGTGCCGTCGAAATATTATTCCCGCACGTTCCTTCTCCGTTATTAGATAGATCCCGTTTTGTAAAGGTCCTTATTTTCTGACAAAACAGAGCTATTCAATTGTGTGTTTAATAAAAATGGAGACAGCGCCATTTTCGGAGGTCGCCTGAAGAATATAATTCACGTCACGCCCCTGTATTTCAATGCTACGAGATGTTATCGCCAACACTTTGCATTTGATTGTAACACGATAACGGTTCATATGAGCGTTCGTGTATTGTTAGTATATTGTCATTCAGAACGACGGCTCAATAAGTTGTTCGTGTCGTTACAAAAACTATTGTTCTTTTGAAACAAACATCTAATGTCGAGGGACGACGTGTTTTTATTTTTTATGAACTTTTATTTGTTTCTTTATGTACACGTAACTACTCAGAAGGAAACATGCATTTAAAAGAGTTGCTTATTTCTCATGAATATTCTTTCAGCGTTGTTCTGTGCTGTCGCTGGCTGTGGTTTCAGCACTGGTTTAGAAATCGTATGATTACAAAGGATATTGTTTTTTTGCTGATTCCGCGCAGTTGATGATGACTTGTCCAACAAGCAGACAAGGTCGACACGTGTTTCGTCTCTCAGCGAGACATCTTCAGGATCTGTTGCCCGCTCGGTGACTCACGAGCGGCTGGCTCGTCTTTTAAAGACGCTTGATAATCGTATGATTATCAAGCGTCTTTAAAAGATACGGTCCTTTATAAGGGGTGTGCGGGGATATAGGTCATTTAAGCGATTAAGGCCTCCCTACATGCCTGAGGCCTTCGCTGAGGTTTTTACTCCCCCTTCTGGGGAGGAGAGCCCCACATAATCGCCGCGCCGGAGAGCCGGGGTATGCAATTTAATGCATTTATTTTGCATACTTAGGGGAACAAAAAAAGGCCACTTAAACGAAATTTAATGAAATTGTGCGTGGAGTGTACCAACTGGGTATAATTTCTATCTGCACAATGAGAAATACAGCTAAACACTATATACCAACCAATACCCAGTTAGATGCATAGATACTATCGTCATTACTGGTCAAAAGGTGTGTACTATTGTATTTCGATTTTGGTGGTAATGAAAACCGGGCAATGGAAGAAACTCCGGTCACCTGCCTTCTCAAAGCCTCCTAATTGATGTTAAATATGGCAGACTCGCCGCTTACTAAATGGGCCCCCCGAATGCAGACCAATATTGGTGACAAGGGAGCAACATTGTTGTGAATGGCTAAGGGTGTAGAGAGGTGTGTCTACGACAGTGATCGTGATATTATGACACTTCCAGCCTTCAAGCATCTGCTCTTGCGACTCCGCTCTGTCCGGCCGGCTAAGGCAAGACAGAGGTGGGTGGCATACGATACGCTGGCACATCGGTACTCTCGGTGACGCAACTCATAGACAGCTCGCCACAAGCTGCCCTGAGGGAGACTGACTGTACTTAGGGGGCATTTATGGATGGGGTAATAATAATAATTATTATTATTATTCGCCCCTACGATGAAGGCAAAGCTCGTGAGGTAGCTTGCATACACTTGCGAAGAAATTCAAAGGTATATATTCAACCAATTCGCACTGGGCCTGCGTGGTTGACTAAGGCTCAATCAAAGACAAGGCTCATGTTCCCGCGGGACGTCCCACTTTCTTCTTCTTCTTTGCTTAGTACTTCTTATATGCATTTTTGCTTATAGTCCTAATTGAATAAATAAATTTATGAAAATTTTTCAGTAAATCTAAAAATTTCAATTTTCTTATAGACCTTCTCTAAAAGGCAACTGTTGCCTGACAAGAAGCTGTTTTACTCAAATTACACCGGATAGAACAATATAACGCAGGTGTTATTATGACAGGTGCAGAAAAAATATTCAAAGTTAAATATCAATTGGCGTTTACTGCAGCTAAATATCGTCTGCGGTAATAACCTGATCGCTTTACGACCGCCGCCATATTTTAAAATTACCCTCAAATTTGAACCCATTTTTAGTTCTTTATTTAGTACGCAATAAATTTCAGATTTACGAGATATTCACAAGCTCATCGCAAGGAGCTTAGTAATGGATTGTAATAAATTAGAAATAAGAGATGAAATTCAAAGTTATTATATGATTATTCAGTTAGTTCGCAACTCGAATTAAAACTGAAACATTCAATTTATATTATTACAAAAAATATTATATTGCTTTTAAAAATAAAACACAAAAATCACGTCCCATTAATAACTTACTGCATAATTTGTAAGTTTTGTGTAAAAGTTAGATAAATGTACTCAATTTCAATGTGAATTACCTTTTTTTTTTTTTTTTTTGTTTCCCTGAGGAAAATGCATTAAATTGCATACCCCGGCTGTGGCGAGCCGGGGTTATGTGGGGCTCTCCTCCCCTGAGGGGGGAGGCCTATCCACTAAAAACCTCAGGGATGGCCTTCCTCAGGCATGTAGGGAGCCCCCGGGAACAGAAAGCTTCTTCCGGGAACCCCCAGCCTCCGCTCCCCGTCGACACAGGGGAGCCCTCATACTAGCTGACCCGTGCCCACTTCGTTGGACATAATATTAATAATCCCCGAAGCGAGCACGAACGCGAACCGAATTAAACCCGAAGCTATCGCGCGCCGTCCGCTTTTTTGGCCTTCACACTTAAGACGATGAGTTTACTTATTTTCATAAAGATTCATAATTTTTAGTAATATATGACTAATAAATATGACCTAATGATTTAAATTATTTTATTAATATTAAAAATTAAATTATCGATACTAATATTTAAAAAAGCTCAAAAATATATCTTTCTTAGTTAAGACAGCGTTGGTAAGAAACGGTTTCATTCGACCGTTTTTTCTCCGGTTTCAGTTTGCAAAACGGACTACCACGTAAAAGCCTGTTTATTTTTCGGTTTTTTATATAACCTATGACACTCAGCAATAATGTGGCTTTCTATTGGTGAAACAATTTTTAAAATCGTTTCAGTACATCCCGAGATTACCCCTTACAATTTAACAAATATACAAACACACAAACTTTACTTCTTTATAATATTAGTATAGATTTGGTTAGAAAATTAATAATGTTTGTTGTATAAAATCTACATAAAATCATTCGCAAGAGAAGGCATTTAATAGGAACTGACATATTTATCAACTGAGATCGTTTAAAGGCCAAAAACCTATTCATCAAATCGTTCGTGGGACAATGCATTACAATATTTGTAGCGACCACTTAGCCAGTTCAATAAATAAGGCTGAGTATCTTTGTTGGTCGCCGCCGAAATGATTTACTGTCACGCGATGCCGACATAACTCCGTTGCATCGTACATTTCAGTTTTTAAATATCAACTTTGCAACTGGGTTGCTATTCTTTTATATCATAAGCGAAGTTTTGTGATACATTGTCATCCATTGCTGCGCGTTGTAGCATTTTTTTTTTGGAGTGGAGTGGCGTGGAGTCCGATATAATCGCCGTGATACTTGCCGTCGTGGTGGTATCCTGTGCACATTTCGTGGCCCTTGTGAGGATTCTCTTTTTTGAGGGAAAAAAAATCTTATAACTGGTATGCAAAATCGCTTTGCTTGTGTTCACTGCTGCTGTCAGGAGTACTTAGCTCAGCTGGGTTTTTATCCACACTTAGCCTCACGATCGGGCTAATGTGTATCCTGGACTAGACTTCTCCCTTAATCCAACAATGCCAGGTCTTCCCAGAGTACCAGAAGCCTTTTGGGGCTTCTGTATACTTCCAGTAGGGATATTGGCGAGTGGACAAGTTTTGCCAGTTGCTCGACCTCGCTTCTACACTCCATGAAAACATGTGATATTTCCTCTGCCTCCATACATCCCTCTGCTTAGAGAGCTATTCGTCACACCTATTGTAGATAGGTGCTTGTTCAGGGGACAATGTTAAAGCACCTATGACTTTCTGGATTTTGACTGTGTTTAATTTTATGAGGGAACGGGCATGCTTTTTACGCTACCGGGACTGCCTCGTTTGTTTGTTTTCATCCCTCATTGGTTCTCCGTTCTTTTAGATGTAGTTCTTCTGTTTTTGTTGCAGCCAGTTATTGATTTGAGCTTGGCCAGATACATTTGCAGGGTACGAATAGCTCTACTGACATATTAATGAGATAGTAAATGATACGTTGACGGTGATTTTTTCGACAGTTGATCTTAGTCACCTCCGTCCACGGTAAATGAAAAAAGGGGGAGGTTATTTTATAGATGAATCTGAACCAAGGCTCACCTCGCTTTAATATTAGGTAATGATATATCATCGAGAATTACCGTCAGAAATGCCTTCTGCCTGGACTTCTTCTTGGAAAGTGACTTCATGAATTCTCAATATTTAAGTAATTTTCCAAATTGACGACTATGTATCTATTTAATGCAGGGAAAAAAAACAGCCCTTGCTGAGTTTCTTGCCGGTTCTTCTTAGTACCAGGTCTCCCGCCGTAGGTTTGCGAACCGATGACGTAGCTTTTCGACATTCACAAGTGCTTGTAACAGCCCAGACTGAATAAATGATTCTGAATTTGAACTAGATTAATGGAATTATTCGATGTCAATCATTTGTTGTATAAATAAATAACACCGCTATAATTTTTAGATTGTTTATTACTTAGATTAATTCAGACTTCAAAATGTTCTTAAACGCTCACTAGTATACAAAAATAACGAAAATAATATATGATATTTAATTTTGTATGTAACAATGGAAATTTTAATATTACAACAACATTTAGGAACTAAATATTTGATATACGAAACAGATATTTCAAAATCACCCAAATATATTGTTAAATGCTAGTTCTGTTTCATTTGAACTAATACCTGTAGACAGATACATATATCGTCAAATTATTTTTAAGAGTACCGTCTACAACAATTAGTTTGTTTTTCAACTTTATAACTATAAATTTAAAGTCTAAAGTACGTCCCTTTCACGTCACAAGTCTTAGGATTTGTATCAATTCCAAAAGTTGTTTTAAAATTTACTCATTGTCTCAGTATCCTGCTACCACAGCAATGGACAGTAAACCGTGAATTCGGCAAATAAACTACTAGCTTCGATACTATTCCCCCTAATGCAGCGTTTCAGTGCGGGGTCCGTAACTCCAATCTGGCTATAAGCTTTTGCACAACTTACACGAACCCAAACAACCTGGGTGGAACTTTCATAATGATCCCAGTTTCTTGTTTAATACACCTCCCGCGGTAATGTTACTATGTTAGCAAGCGCTTGTTATATATAAGCATAAGGCAAAAACTTTGTGATTAGTAATATAGTTGAACCTCTACCTTGTATGTATTAAAGCGTTTAAAATCTTATGACTTATAGCAAATACTATGAATACTTCTGTAATTAATACCTACGATATTATGTACAAAATATAAGTTCCAGAATTTCTCAGCTTAACTCCGACCTCGACTCGGCCCAGCACACGCTGGCGCAGTGTCTCGCATGTGACTCTGAACGCCGAGTCTTGGCCGAAGAGATCGGGTAAGATCTGTCTCCGCCAGCGTTGATTGCGGCAATACTGGCGGATAAGGGAGGTTGGAGGACTGTGGCCTCCTTCTGTCAAGCGGTGATGCTCCAGAAGGAGGCCGCCGAGCGGGATCGGTAGATGGCCTTGGGCCAGATAGACTGGCCTGATGACACATATCACACTTATGTCGCTAGCGAATAAAAAATATACTATCTAGATGAAATAAACTACTGATCACTGATAAAGTGAATAAAACGTTAATTGTCACTAGAATTACATTCAATCAGATAAAAAATCAAAATATAGGTCGTAGCAGAGTACACAAATAAATCGTCAAGGTATGACCACGCCTACCGCGTAAGCCTACGTCAGTAAAATCAGAAAGGTCAAGAGAGGAATGTAAACATGTCGTCGATTGTTTATGCCCGTTGTCCCCAATCTGCGCGCCTCTCGGGGCCCGGTACGTGATTTTTTCCGTTTCCCTCGACTTTGCCTGCATTACATCATAAGTGGTGAAGATTTATGTTTGGTCAATGGATTTGGATCTAATAGAACTATTTGATGTTCATCATTTGTTGTGTAGATAACACCGCTGTAATTTCCACTGTTCACTTCCACTTCCACTGTTCTGTTACTTAGATAAATGACAAACATATGGTCCGGCTTCAAAATGTACTTAAACATGTTCTGTCCTATAGGTACTTACACACTCACATGTAAAAAAAAACCGTAGTCACGCAGAAAGCAAAGGGCATTGAAAGTGTTTTCAGATAGAGAGGATCTGATCTTATTGCAAAAGTCACCTGCTTTAGAAAAAGCTCTCTCTGCTTCGATGCTAGTAGGGGGGATGGATAACAAATAATTATAGCACTGATTTAAATGCTTACCTCTGATGCCACCATCCTCAAAGAGAGCTTTTTCTACATGCAAAGTAGTTTGCAATTCATATATACTAGTTTGTTTTTAAATTTTTTGAGGATTAGAAAGTTTTCTAGATCACAGGCTAGCTGTTCTTTAGCAGTTAAGCTGGTGAGCTCCCGCAATCGTGATATCATTAAAATCATTGGCACTGGAATTCGCTGAATAACTGTCAGTTGTTATTTGAAGTATCGAATGCCCTTGGATCCAGCTTATTTTCAAAAGAACTGGGAAGGATTGCGTAGGTATTGCAAAATACTCTCCTCAATTAGCCTGTTTCCTAAACTAAGTCTCCCTAACATCCTTCGTTCCCTAACTAAGGATTATTTAACTAAGTCTCGAAAGTCTCGAAAATTGGAGTTGAGGTTTCGAGTCTCGAAAATACGATAAAATCGTCGAGACTCGGAATTTTCAAGACCGAGACTCCTGGGATGAAAGCTCTAATATTGCTATATATCTTGTTTATTTCTGTCACAAGTTGACAATATATTTCATTGAGGGATGCATTTGGATTTGTTGCGATGCTCACAAGAATCGGGGACGGTTGTAAACGATTACTTCGTTCACTTGTTTACCACCATGATTGTATTAAATTACCATTATTTTGGACAATTATATGTCGTATAAATACACATTCGTTTGCTTTATCAGTTAACGGCCTCTGTAAAAGTTTTTCTTCTGCTGTACTATTAAAATTTAAATGTTACAAAGGACTGCAAGTTTAAATAAATACATCGTACAAGGAATAACGGTGAGGCACGGAAGAGGCCTCATTAAGCAAACATTGCAATGTTTGTTAAGTAGCTAATTAACAAAACGTATATTAAGTTACATGTCTTGAACGAAGCCAGTTCTGGTGTTACTCAGAGTTTATGTAAATGTGCGGACGACTTGATTTCTTGCTTCCTTGAAAGACTATTTCTGAATGTCCTCGAGTTGTGTTTCTCTATTTCGAATTTTCTCGACTAAGTTTTAAGTTTGTTCTGAAAAGTAAGTCAAAGAATTTCAAAATATAGTCATATATCTAAGGTTTGAAAACGTACAAACCAGCAAAGAAGTGCGAGTTGAATTTCCCCATGAAGGGTTCCGTAGCAGTAATTCTAATAGTGTATTTTTATGAGTTAACTAGCGGACCCGACAGACTTCGTCCTGTCAAAAAGATTTGTACAGTGGCAGTTTTTTGTTCCTAATTATTTTATAGATAATGTCGCATAGCCAACCAAATCGCAAAAAAAGTCTAAATGACCTATTACATTTTGTGGCTATTCAATTTTGGAACGTTGACATTAAATCCTCCAACGATGTATTCTGTGCTCCAACGCACGCACGCACACTGTTTTGATAGATATGATTGAATTTCAACTATAAGTAGCGTTAATAAAGCGCAAATCGACTCTTTGATGTTAGGAACACCCTTCATTGCTTAGACAACAGTGAGTGCTTGCAATATGAACTTTATACAATAACAATAAAGCTCAATTCGACTGTACGTTATAGTTATAAAACGTTTGCATGGGAAAATAAAAGGGCTGTTTTTAGGGTATTTCCGATAATTATTCGAATTTTCCTCATTGTAAAACCCTTTTTGAACTTCAACGAACATTTACAAAAAAGAATTGGCAAATTGGTCCAGGCGTTGTTGAGTTATGAGCTTACCAACACATTTTGCGATTCATTTTTATATATAAGATTGAATGAATGATAAAGTGCGATTTACGATTTATGACGTATTAAAAAACTACTTACATTACATTCACATCTTTATTACATCGTTCAAACCAATTTTCGGTGAAAGTCTGCATTTAAATGAAATGTACATCACATTTTTTTTTTAAGTTTTATCAATCTCTTATTTAGAATTTATAGGGAGGGACGCATTTTACCAAATTTTAAGTGTCTCCCACGCAAACTATTCAGATTATTAAATAATGATATTGAAAACCTTTGTATCATTTTTGAAGACCTATCCTTAGATATCCCACACATATGTGTTTGTAGAGTTTCAGTTCTATGTATGGGCACCCAATTTTTCTATTTTTGTGTGAAAATCTTAATGCGGTTTACAAAATACATCCGATTTGTTGTGTGTTCTCATGGTTTCAGAAATAAGTGGCTGTAATATATGAAATTTTAAAAAGCAACACAAAAAATTAAGACTGTTGCTAATCACAAGAAAATCAGTAATGGATTGTATAATAAAACTCATAAAATATGAGAGATCATACACTCCTAGTCCGTTCCCCTTTTTACAAATCTTGCTCCTTCAAATGAGGCCTGCAGAAGCGCCTGTCAAGTCGGTAAATGTGATATCAAATTCTCTTGCATTAGCTTTCTTCGTATTTGGAATAAATTTCCGGCTATCATCAGGCGAATGGACTTATTTGGTTGGCCTTTTCAAAATATATTATCATTGCTTCATAAAGAAATTATCGTTTGAACACACAAAGAATTCTATGCTTATTACAATATAGCAGATAGTTAAATCTAACAGCATAATAGCTGCATTAGTTGTGTCTTGTAAACTGAGCATCATCTCGTAATAGGAGCAACTCTTAAGTCTATGATCCAAGCGGGCCCTTCGCTCGTCGTACAATGCATCTGAGATTCTTTTGTGGCGCTTTGTTGTCGGGAACATGCGGCAAAAGACGCCAGGGAACATCGTTAGCACATGAGTTTATTTAACTAATAACAGCCTTTTTAAGAACACCCTTATGTATTGTGTTCAGAACTGTGAGTATAATGGAAATTCAACACAGTTACTGATTGATATTGTATGACCTATGTAGATAATGAGCAGACAAACGTCTTGTCCATCTTCATGAACCTGCAAATAGCTAATTGGTAAATGATTACTGTAGAAGCCTTAAGGTGGGCTTGCGGGGTGGAATCGAAATTCCTGAGTGGACTGTAAGGTGCGGTTCTATTAATTTTAAGCTTAGTTGATAATTAAATACAACAAGAAACAAGGCTGGTGACACAAGTAAATGGATATAAATCTGCACTACTTGCCATGCGGTGTGCTGTATGGCGGCTCGTCTCTCGACCTCAAAACCACGGGTCCCAAGTAGGTACACGTTCCAGCGCCGGTATTTAGTTGGGAGCACTATCAGCAAGACACTAGGAGCACTATTTTCTTCAGTATTTATAAAAACACAATCACATATTATAAAATATAGCGGAAGCGCGAATCTCCGTCCTCTTTACTTGTTACCGATGTCCGATATACACTGAATTAAGCAATGCGTTGACACATTGCGATGCGGTTATGCCGTCTCTCTCACACGCATATATTTAATGTAGTGCAGAAAGGGATAGGTAAGGTAGGGAAATATTGTATCACCAGCGAAATATATAAGGAACCTTTAGTTTTTAAATTATGGCGTTAACAATTACTATGCCATTTTACCATTTTTATTTCGCCATTTTCTATTATTTCGCCAATTTCTGCCATACATATTGCCAAATTAAATAAATTATCAAACACTAGCTAGTCCGACTTGGTCTGCGCACTATTCGTATTTCTAGTAGCTTGTATTACTGTTGCGTATATCTTTATAAAATTTAGGCTATGTGTGAATCTCAACGGGAAGGAGGAGGTCACCTACCGATTGACTCAGATACTCGCCGGGCACGGCTGCTTCGGTGAGTATCTGTGTCGAATAGGACGGGAGGGATCGACACATTGTCACCACTGCGCATCCGACCTCGACTCGGCCCAGCACACGCTGGCGGAGTGCCCCGCGTGGGCCTCCGAGCGCCGAGTCTTGGTCGCAGAGATCGGGCGAGATCTGTCTCCGCCGGCATTGATTGCGGCAATGCTGGCGGACGAGGGAGGTTGGAGGGCTGTGGCCTCCTTCTGTGAAGCAATAATGCTCCAGAAGGAGGCCGCCGAGCGGGGTCGGGAGATGGCCGATCCCGCTCGAAGGAGGCGGCGCCGGGCTCGGTAGCACAGCTGCGGCGCCGCCGCGGGTCGCCGGCGGGCGCGAGGAAGTCGCGACCGCTACGGCGACCCGGGATGGACCACGCCCCTTCCGTGGCCGGGGGCGTCGTCGGTGGAGGGGACCGGGGGAGGTGGTAGCTTCCCCCGAGGAGGGCTCCCCTCTAGAGAGGGGAGCGGAGGCTGGGGGTTCCTGGAAGTGGCCTTTGTGTTCCCGGGGGCTCCCTACATGCCTGAGGAAGGCCATCCCTGAGGTTTTTAGTGGGTAGGCTCCCCCTTCTGGGGAGGAGAGCCCCACATAACCCCGGCTCGCCACAGCCGGGGTATGCAATTTAATGCATTTTCCTCAGGGGAACAAAAAAAAAAAAAAAAAAAAAAAAGGCTATGTGTGAATAAGTTATGTTATTGTTAAGTTTTATCAGAATTCATTCAGTAGTTTTTATGTGAAAGACTAACATACTTACAAATTTTCGCGCTTATAATGTTAGTAGGAATATCATAAATTATTCGTTCTTATATTTTGTATTCATGAAACGAATTACATTATATTGTAAAAAGAGTTATATCACGGTAAGAGATAAAACATATTTGAATCCACCTAATTTTGAGTCGTCAATATTTATATTGCCGGCTGTTTATACTCATTACACTTCATCGAGTCTTCTGATACTGTATTTAAAAACGCTACCACTTTTCCTCTTTTAGTTGAAAGTTTACTTAGATTATGTATATCTTGCTCCAGGCTCTGTCAATGTATTAAAGGAAGTATTTTCGTGGAACTCCAGGGTGAAACTTGTTTCAAAACTTTGAACCTAACTCTGGTAGAATCGATATATCTACATGTGATTTACCTAATGCTTGAAGACTAACTCAAGTTATTAGCTTTTATATCACACGAATCTCCGTAAATAGTAGATGGTTGATTACGACATTATCAGAAACCCTTTTTCGTTGCCTCAAAGGATCAAATCGGAGGGACTATTTTTGTGTAGGTATTTCTTGAGTAACAAACAAGTATAACTAAAAGAGTGAAGAATTATACATCACAGATCACAGGAGTACCGTAGCACACTTCGTCAACACAGATGATAAACTTTTTCCTACTTGACACTTATTGTCGTATTATTACTCGATATGTATATAAATTGTAGCTAATATATTATTCTGATGCATAAGCCTTATAATTTATAAGTTTTATTAAAATCCATTTAGTAGTTTTTACGTGAAATACAAACCAACATCCAACCATACTAACAAACTTTCGGGTTTTTATTTTGATCTGTGCAGATAAAGTCGTGGGCATCAGCTTGTATATTATACAGAAATAGGCAATCTACAGCGAGTTCCATTACAATCAGTTGCGAAATCAAGTCGATCCATAACTCGTCAGTGAAAAAGCTGTAAGAGAAACGAAACAAACGATTTAGAACGGAGAAGAACTCAACTCGTCCGAAACAGATACGAGACGAGAAATAATTTCGCGCCCGTAATCAAGATGGATACTGACAAGAAAGATACGCCCCCACGTTCTAAATTATGGATTTCTGCGTAATACTCTTAAAGATATTTAATATTTATTGCGAAGCCATATCCGTTCATTTGTCTTTTCATTATAAAGCCGTCTGCATAATCCACTTTGAATTTCTCAAACGAAAAATGGTGTAGCGTTTTTATTTTGTTTTGTACTCGTAGGTGATCGAACTTTATTTCTAGCGTTCAATTTATTTTGTATGTCAATCACTACATAGTATAAAACAAAGTCGCTATCCGCCGCCTATGTATGTTTAGATCTTTAAAACAACGCAAAGGATTTCGATGCGGTTTTTAATAGATAGAGTGATTCTTAAGGAAGGTTTATATGTATAACATCCATTAAATAGTGGAGAAATACTGTTATTTTTGAGGTTTCTAATATGATATCGTAAATAATTGCATTTTTCCGCGTGCATTGCAAACAATTATATACGACGTTCACAGCTTTTCTTGTGACTCTTTGGTCCGCACTCTTTTTTGTTTGTGTTCGTATTTTTTATGTCCTTATTTATTATCTATTTACAAGTAACATATCAATTCTCGGTTGGGAGAAGGTGTCTTTTCTCCATTTTGTGGGAACAGATGGTCCCGTCCCCCACAGTCATAGCCCCATCTATATCTATATTCTACTATAATATACTATTACAACCATTACTAACTATTCCTTAAGACTAACAATGTTTAATATCTATGGTTAGTTTTTACATTTTGTTTATTATAAGTTAAATACTAGTATTATTATAATTATAGAATTATTACTTGTTATTTGTTTACATTAGAATATTTTTTTATATATATTCTTTAGTGTATTTAGTATCAGCAATACACCCGTGCGAAGCCGGGGCGGGTCGCTAGTATAACATAATAGAATATTGTCAAATATAATCTAACGAGCTGGTGCCCACAGCTTCGTCTGCACAGGAGTTTGCAGTAGCTTATATTAGGGTGGCGTACATACCATCCATACAAACTTTTTTTTTTATATATGTCTACTCCACGGACTCGTAGTCCGTGCCTTTTTTAAACTGTCCTTGTTTGGATCTACTACGTACTGTACATACAGCGTCATATTATCTTATAATACTATTCCGTGACTTAACATTAACGTGAGTTGCGCAGCACTTACTTATCTAACAATAGTACTTTCTTATCTAATAACTATCCTAATTTATACCTACATACAACCATTTAACAATACACTTAATTTCAATACTTTATACAATACAATTTAGCACCATACAAACTTTAGTGTTTATATTATTTGTAGGATATGAGACTATATATTTTGATTTTTTATTTAATGTTATTTTTTTTATTGTATGTTATTTCATTATTTGATCTATGACACTTATCGTGATATATTAAACAATTCACGTAATATCTTAATAAATTGTAGCCTATATGTTATTCTGATGTATAGGCTATATTATTGTAAATTTTCATTAAAATATATTTTGTTGGAGATATGAAAAAAATATGTCTACGGAGGGTATAAAAGCAAGCTGTTGGCCCGGGCATTGCTGTCCGTCATTTTTGCGTGTTGTCGCTAACGAAAAACAGATGGCGCTACGTGTGCTATGTAGCGTTTGAGCGTTCGACAGCAGCCGAATTTATCCGAGCGCACTCGAGCTCGGAGGCTTCGTGGCGACTTCACTTCTCATTTACTTGCCGACGAGTGAACACATGTTTTTCAAATTACCCTCTATAGCTTTCTATTAAATATTAATTGAGTTTCTTTTGCATAAATTAATTCAGAGCTTTAAGTATCTAGTGTTTTATAAAAAGTTACGTTATTCTCTTAATAATAGCGTGGATCTTCTTATAATTTAGTATTTTTTACGTTTAGTACGTTTACGTCAAACAGTTCACAAACATATTCATCGATATTTACAAACTTTCTCATTTATAATTAATAAATAATAATAATATTTATCAATAATAAATAATCAAATGTTTAAAATACAGGTATATTTAGAACTAGCTTTCTGCCCGCGGCTTCGCCCGCGTGGATTTCGGGATTGGTGTATAGAGGGTTAAGGGTCATAGCTTTTGCCCACGGCTACATATACGCGGAAGTCGGTTTATGGTGCGAAGATTTTTATCGCGCTTCCCGTGGGACTATCCGTTTTTTCCGAGATAAAAAAATGCCGCAAAACTCCTCAAGAATCACTCTATCTATTGATGAAAACCGCATAAAAATCTGTGCAGTAGTTTTTGAGCGAAGCCTTTATTGCGCATCCCGTGGGATCTGTCGACTTTTCCGGGATAAAAAGTAGCCTATGTTACTCGGGGAGAATGTAGCTTTCCAAAGGTGAAAGAATTTTTGAAATCGGTCCAGTAGTTTAAGCGTGAAGAGGTAACAAACAAACAAACAAACACACTTTCGCATTTATAATATTAGTTGGGATTAACTTTTATTACATTTGCTATTAACATATATACAACTCTTTATTGCACCCAATAAAATAAAGTTACAATAAAAATGAAAAATACTGGCTACCTGCTAGTCAATTGGTCTAAAGACTACTAAACAATATTTGTATACATCATTAAAATAGATCTTATAATAATAGATCTTATCTGACCCGCCTGACCCCATCACTCGCGCTAACATATCCCTGCCGCCGGCCACCAACCGCGTCGTCCCTCATGCCGGCCACCAACCGCGTCGTCCCTCACGCCGGCCACCAACCGCGTCGTCCCTCACGCCGGCCACCAACCGCGTCGTCCCTCACGCCGGCCACCAACCGCGTCGTCCCTCACGCCGGCCACCAACCGCGTCGTCCCTCACGCCGGCCACCAACGCGTCGTCCCTCACGCCACACACCCACGTCGCTCGCTCACTCACCGCGATCGTCGGCGAGCGCGAAGACCCGGGATACATCCGTCAAACATATACCCGATACCGTCACGTACCAGGTAGATTCTCATCCTCCACTACACGGCGATCTTGAGCATTCGAGCCATTAGACGGCGCGCTCAAGTTGCGTCGACACCCTTTGTCTCGACCCTAACGACTCCGGAATGGTCGCCCGTGTCGTTAGTCGGCTAGGCGTCGAACCTTCTGTTCGTGCGCCTTCCACAAATACACTCATTGCAAAGCTGAACATAGCCATCTGAGGCTGCAGCATAGGTCCGTCCAAAAAAAAAAAAAATTATAGATTTAATACACCCATAGATAATCAAAAATATATAAATATACATACATACACACACGTAAATATATATACTTACCATAATATATATATATACTTTAAAACGTAAAAAACATTTTTATGTCCTCTTTCGCGTAAACAAAGGCAGCGTAAACAACATCACCGTTATAGAAGGACTATTCACTCCCGCCATTTTATTGTTTAAATATTACCAGTCTCCCGGTAACGTGGCCTCGTGTTCCATTAAATTGAAAATGGAACGTCCTGGCTTTTATTCAAAATCAAGTCAGATTACAAAGATTGAAAAACAACGGGACAATGCATATTGCTGGGACAATCGCGCTCCGCCGAGCGCGCCGCATCGCGACTTGAAATTCGCTCACTGACCTCGCAGCTGGAGTGGGTCACCATTCTATGGAGAATCGCCGGACAATCCATAAACGTCCCTGTTCCTTTATGCGTGTGACAATTCTTTGAAGCTTTTGCCGGTTAATTAATAGACTCTACTAGAGTTTTATTATATTTTGGATAGTTAACATGCACAAGAATTTTTAACCCTTAATTTCGGATACACCATACCTTTTTTTTTTGAGGGGGGGAAATGCGACCTTGTGCACCCTGACACCGCGCTGGCAAGACGCGGCCGTGTGTGGGGCTCTCCGGTCAAGAGGACCGGCCTACCCACTAAATCCCCCCCGAGTTCTCTGGGTCCATACGGGGCACATGGCGGGGTGCGCTCTCGCGATTCGACCGCCATGCGGATACACCATACCTTTTTTTGAGGGGGGAAATGCGACCTTGTGCACCCTGACACAGCGCTGGCAAGACGCGGCCGTGTGTGGGGCTCTCCGGTCAAGAGGACCGGCCTACCCACTAAAACCCCCCCGAGTTCTCTGGGTCCATACGGGGCACATAGCGGGGTGCGCTCTCGCGATTCGACCGCCATGCGGATACACCATACCTGATGGTATGTGTGAGTTTTGCTGTGAATTTGTAACCTCCAAAAGAATAGTGCATATTACCGAATTGTGACACGAGATAAAAAATCCTGGTACCTATTAATTTTGTTAACTATTTTATCCTTCAAATCAGAACACACAAATACACTAATATTTTATGACAGCAATGAGTATCCTGGCAGACGACACTGGTATAAAGAATCTCCCTAGTAGATTGCTTTGTAAATTAAAATGATTCCTTGCTTGTTGTTTGTAGTAAACCTTACCTTACAAACTATGCAGCGAGCTGTATTACTTTATTTCTGTGTCAAAATAGGATCTGAGTCAAATTTGCAATTGTAATTGGGAATCCCATGTCATTTTAACATTTTAAGTTATTAATGCAAAGGAATAGTACTTTTGTACAATCTTTCTTCTGTCTATTCTTTATGATCACTACTCAGTCTATCCTAACTAGATATATAGCTTTGTCAACCACACTGTCCAAATGTGGATTGGTCGACATCACTTTTGTATTTCTTCGCAGATTTACTATTCGCGTTCTATTCGTTATCGAAATCGTATGGAAATGATTCCTAAATAATCCGATATATTTAGTTTTAACGAAACTAAAGCGAATATCTTTAGTTACTAGCCCACAGAGACCGACTCTTGCTATATATATCGATTTCATTATATTAGAGATGTTTTTTAATAATATGTTTTTTAATAATATGGGTTTTTCTTTACTTCCTCTACTGTCTCTTTGTAATTCGAAGTGCTCAGTACAATACACATACTTTTCGAGAGTCATGTAATTTCGTCAAAATCAAAACTCCATTAGAAATTTCTACTACGGGAAAGTTGCTTCGTTTTATTAGTACTTTTAGTCTCGTTCGCGATTTCCACATTCAGGACATGAACCTCTTCCAAATTGGCGCTTCTTTGTAAGGCTTCAATTGTGCGGCGAGAAGGGTAAACGAATTATTTCTTTGTAACAATTCGTACTAAAACCTGATTTAGAATTCTAGGGATTTTTGGAGTTTTTGGCGTGGAAGTTTAGTCGGCTACTGTTTTTGTTGTTTTACAATTGTTTGCTTTTTCTAGTGTCATTGATCTAAGTGAATTCTTCCATTTATTGTTGGATTCCAGATTTTATTTTTACAAAGATATATCTGATTTACAATTCTATGTAGCATGGATTTTTTTTAATTTTTGCAAATCTCATGTGTATGTGTCTCAAACATATGCAACCTTATTGTTGTCAATGCATTGAAACCGCTATTCATTGTTAACTCATTGTTGTAAATTCAAAGGTAATACGTTTCTGCTGCAATTTTAAAGACTTATCCTTTAATAGAAATCGTCATGGAGCCGCTATCCAGCTCCTACGAAAGGAAATTGCATTTCGATTCAACTAAAGCGCATCACAGGTGGATGAACGCAATTATTTCTGACAATATTATTTTATAGCGTACAGCTTAAATTCTATTTTAAATCGAATAATACCATTAATACCTCTTCGTTACCGGTCGAAGATTGGACGAACAATTGTTTAGTGATTTATTGGATCCGAGATTTACTTTACTGGCAAAGTGTGTGAATTAAGTTCGAGTGGATTTTCTCGTCTTTTGTTTTAACTTAGTTTTTATTGTCTTCTGTTCATTTTAAATCTGAAATAGACTGTATATTGTTGATTTTGTTTGTGTCTTAATCACAATACAATTATAAATTGTATATGAATGCTTCATTTGTGGATATCTTTATTAATATGTTTTTTTTTTTCACTAAAATGACTTATTGTAATATTGAAGAGACTTGGGGACATCTCCTAATTTATTATCTCTAAGATGAATAATATCTATTTCAACTTGATTGTGCTAAAGACCAGCAGAAACAATAAAGGAAAATGAATAATCATTACTTGTAGAGGGAAATGTATAGGCTGATTTCTAAGAAGTTCTATCGTCCTTCTAATTGATATTGGCATCTCTTTTCCGCAATTTATCACACGGTAACTAATTTGGTGATCTTTAGAATGTTATCGTAATGAAAATGGACATTTTTTCCCACGTAATGGGAGAGGAGCATCTGATTTCCATTATAATATCGTTCGTAGTAACTTTTTAACTATGTTAATAGAAGTTAAACAATTTTCCACCTATGTATTTGATTTGAAATAGACTATTGAATAATTTTAATACTCATATTACACATAGCGAGACAGGTGTAGATAAATATGCTTTACATGTACTTATCAAGATTGAAAAATCAGTCTTAGTCAAGTTCAGAAAATTCCCATAATTTAATAATAGAATATATCTATACTCTGTCTTTCCTTAACTGGCCGGACAGAGTAGAGTCGCACGAGCAGATTCTTGAAGGATGAATGTGTAATAATGTCATAACGCCAACGGTGTCTCGATCGCTGTCACAAACACACCTCTCTGCACCCTTAGCCGTTCATACCAATGTTGCTCCCTTCGCACCAATATTAGTCTGATTTTTTTGGGGGAGGGCATAGTAAACGGCGAGTCTCCACCTGCCATATTTAAATCAATGAGGACGCTTTGAGAAGGCAGATGACCGGAGTTTCATCCATAGCCCGGTTTTCCTTACCACCAAAATACATTTTTACCGGGCATCAATAGAAAAATAAGTAAATTTATAAAGCAACTAGTTTTTGCCCGCGACTTCGTTCGCGTGGACTTCAGGTTCCTAAAACCTCAAAAATTGTAGCTTATGTGTTATTCTGATGTATAAACTATATTGTGGTAAAGTTTCATTCAAATCCATTCAGTAGTTTTTACGTGAAAGAGTAACAAACATCCATACTTACAAACTTTCGCCTTTATAATAGTAGTAGGATATACAACAAGACAAATATTGATCAAATCCTATTAAAATTACGTTCATCCGTACTATTCATCCATACAACTTTACTTACTGGCCTCTCAATGTACAATGAATACATTACACAATTTTTCTTGTTTCCCTATCTCAGCGGGAACGCTCTGAATGGGCCATTTGTTTGCCCCACTTGTTCCTCGCCAACTTAATTAGCCACTTACTTCGCTGCAATAGAAATCAATCAAGTAAATTGTGTCTGTACAAATCCATCAGATTCATTCGATTATTGTTCCTTGATATTCTTGGAAACCTCAATATAATTATCGATTCTATTTCTATATCTTTATCTTGTGTGTATGTATATATAATGACCGGGGTTAATTTATTGAGAAATCTGAAACTATGTGGAATAATGAAAAAGTACAAAGGGTTTTATGCAATTCAAAAAACCAATGATGCAGGAATTTTTATGTTTAATCAAACCCGTTGGTTTTGACAAAATAAAAATTACGATAGTGTCGCTAATAATGAATAAAATAAACCTAAGGACAATGTTAAATGTTAATAAACTGCTTCTTAAAATTTACGACGGAACATTGGCTATTTCTAAATAAGATGGCTGAGAATTTGAAAAGAAAAACAAAAGTGAATGTCGGTTATCGTGAATCACAGAATCACATCGCAAGAGGACTTACAAACAACAAAGACTTAAGTCCAACATTGAAAAGCCGAGCATGCCTAGACTGATTTCAATCAGTTAGTGGTGCAATCTGTTTTTGCATATGATTACAATATGCTAATAGTAATTATCACTGACGTTATGGTGATCACAATTTGATATTGACAGACGAACCCGAGCAGGAGCTCAATCTAATGCAATTATCGAACTGGAATACCTAGGTCAACATTAAGAAATTAGTCTGAATTGTGTTGACAAACGCATTATTAGCGTTCACGAAATTAATGGCAATACGAGATGTGTACAAGGAGCTATTTCATTACAATTACTGCTTCGAATTTCGCGAGGTAATGTTGGAAAATATTTTTAGAACCAGTCTTTGAATTTAATACTGTTTATGTTGATAATTTATGTTTCATTTTTATTATTGACCTTAAGATGTTTATGTCGAAAGACTGTACATTATTCATGTTGTGATACTCGTGAATTTTCTAGTAGTTTGGACAATACAAATAGTATCTTCTGAAGATTATTTCACGTTGTAGCTCTTTCAGATATTGACAATTATCACTATAGACGAATTAATGTTATTTGTCATAATTAAATAAATCAATATATATAAATAATGAAGACACTATTAAAATGAAATAAAAACCATAATTAAAATAATCTTTATTTAAAATAGTACCTATTCCTACCTTTTTTGTTCCGCTGAAGAAAATGCAGTGAACAGAGGGAAGACCTACTCGCTAAAAACCTCAGCGATTCCTCCCCTCCATTATGCCTGGGCGCAAGCGCGTCATCCCGAAGGAGAGCTGCATCGCACCCTGACGACGCCATTGCGGTCAACTACCACGATCCCGTCAGCGTATGGCGACTAGCGCCCACACCAAGCTACCACGAAAGTGGGCGCTAGAAGCGGTCTGGCAGTTTGGACCCGGTCATCCCACGCCCCTACTCTCGGGGGGCCCTCTGTCAGACTATTAGCCCTCAAAAGACGTTGCCCAGGGTGCACCACGAGAAGGTTATCTGAAGTTGCACCTGCTTAAAATGTTCGTCAGTCAAACCACTTCTTAAAAAAGATTCCTTTAATGAGATGTGTAATCATAGATCCTCTATTATAAATCTCCTTTCAGTACGTCCTTGGTCCAAGATTGCCTGGAAGAGATTGCTGTTTAGCAACAAGGCTGCCTCTTGTACATTTGCTATTTCTTGTGTTCTTTTGGTGTATAATAAAGAGTTTTGTTATGTTATATTATTACAAATACTTTAACTATAAACGTACAAGAGCGGACTTGTCTCTAGAAAGATCTTCTAATCTTCCATCCACTTCAAGTAATAGTACGGTTATTGTACAGCAGAATAACAAAATAAATTGCTGACAGTCTAGCATTCGGACTACAAGAATGGCACCTTCGAACAGCAATGTAGACGCGACAAAATTGGATAATAATATATATCTCCAAACATTAAATGGGTTGTTGTATAATAGTCCCAATTTAAATGCACATCCTTTTTATATATATGGACCAGTTTTACTGAAGTCACATAGTGTAAGCGACTTTGTCACTACCATTAGGACCGGTCTCAAATTATGATTGCGACCCTAGATAGTCTTGTTTGATAGTTTAAGTTTATCTGCTTAAAAGTAAAAATCACTCACCACAAAGACGATACTATATTCTTATCTAATTAGGCGATAGCCGTAGCTAAATTCGTGTCGACTTTCGTTTTAAATTCCCTGACACCGATTGTATGAACATTACCATCTGGGAATAAATGATTAGTACCCTTTAAGCATTTGTGTTCGGAAATAAACGGCCCAGCTTCGAAGGGATCTCCGGCATTAATTGAAGTGATTTGGTAATCCTATATTCGTAAGTACTAGCATACGGAAGGAAACCTTTCGAATATTTTAATGAGGATTAAAACATCGGTCCCTATAAAGCCAATTAGGACTGAGCCCGGAATATCTTCTGCCACCTTTACAACTTCCATAAGTCAAATATTTGAATTTTATTGCTGAATCGCAAAAGGTATTAAGTTGTGGATTATGCTGATTGTTAGCGATTCCGACCGAGGCAGGTACATTAAAGCTGATGAAAAATATGCTAAGGATTACAGCGCTGCGTTGATGGAGTGGACGGTTAATGAGATATATTCCGACGGTAAATTAAATAAAAAGTGACCGCGATGGACTGCAGATGGCGCGTTTGTAACAGGCTTACGTCGTGAATTTTATTAGTTAGAACTGAAAAAGTCCGTGGTGTCCAATTTTTAATCTGTATCGTTTGGTTTTATTTGTCGTACCTTGCAATATGGTTCATCAACACGATATCAAGATATCGACAACTTTGGACAAGCTGAACACTATCTTCCAATCAGATTGCATAAGCACCAGAGCAGCACAGGCGATTGCAGCTAGAGGTGTTAGTAATCTCAATATGTATTATTTCCGACAGCGCATCCGTCCTCCAAGCTCTCCAAAGTAATATTATTCCAACTCTGTTCTGTTTGAAGTGTCATTATACACTTCAAACCATATCAAGCACAAACTTGGTAATTTTGCAATGGATAAAAGGACAAAGCAATTCACTAGGCAACAATGCAGCGAATGAACTAGACAGGAAAGATTCCAACTCGTGTATATATGGACCGGGGTCTATGCTGCCCATTCCACAAGCTTAGATTAAGAACTGGCTGCTAAAAAACCGAAGAACAACATCTAAAATGGAAAACCAATGAGGGATGCAAACAATCGAACGACACAGTAGCGTCCAAAAAGCTTGCCAAAAATATTAAACAGGGTCAAAATCCGAAAGTCCATCCATAGGTGCTTTAACTATTTTCATTTCAACAAGTGACAATGACATTTTGACATTGTCCCTTTAACAAGTACCTATTCATATAGGAGTGACAGACAGACATACAGAGGATGCATGGAGGCTATAATTAACAGACCTAAAGACAGCGAGATAATAAATAAGTATATACATACAAAGCAAAATATCTCCACTAATTAGCTACAACTTATAAAAATATTGTTCCAAATGCGGCGATAAGTGCCCTACGTAGGTGAAGTCGGGAGCACCAGCTAGTAGAGAAATAGCGCCCTTTTGTTAAGGCTAAATAGAATAAGACTCTTAGAAAACGAAATGAAAAACAAAAATAAAATAATATAACAAAATCTGAATCTGTCGATTCAGTTTAGGCAGTGTGTTTAGGCTCTGTTGTGTACAACTTGCTCTGTCAAAGTAAGGCCAACATCACCTCAAGTTTTCCATTTGCACTGCGGAAACCAGTGCTAATACGAGAGCTGTCTTAAGTTAAATATTAAGCGAGTACACTAGCAATAAGCTTCTTGATAAAGTTATATCCCTAGTTTTTTGATCTACAATTAAAAGATCTTCCAATTATATAATGATTTTCGCAAATTCCAAATCATTTGGTAATCGTACATTTCGATGAATATTAAGAAGCCATAGCTCTTTTATCCAACACTTAAGAACTATTTCAGCTTATCCCCTCAGATCCAGGTCGCTACTCTCTTTAATTGGGGTTTGGAAGCTGGTAGCCGGTAACGCGATTACCGGCCACTTCGGAAGATATTTCCGAAGCGCCCCAACTATTTACCGGCCGCGTCGGACAAAGCTCGCTATTGTAGTTCCTTAGTTACCTTTTGGGTAAATCCGCACTTATTTCAAGAGGAAATTGGAAATTTACATTTCCGAGAAATCCTCGAGTTGCGTGGGTTCTTGAGACAGGCTATTAATAAGCTATTGTTGTTTCAGCTTTTATTCAAAGTTCAGGATGGCGACTGGAAAGTATAGATAATTGAAAGCGTTTTAGAAATTTTTATTTAATATTTGAAATTAATTTCTCCCTGGTTTCTTAAAAGGCTTTTTGACAGGCAGATAGATCGCTGCCTATTTATTTTTCGCTGTTGCCAGGTGATTGAAAATTGAAAAGTAAAAATTTTTCGCTCTTAAAGTACAACATATTTATTTGTGTCTCAGGTTAAGGTTGATGTCTGTTGGTATGCAACAATAAACGCAATGGGTTTGAAAGTGAAGGAATGAAGACAGGTCTCAAAATCGAAGTATTAGTAGAAGATATGAAAGTTGCTAGAAATAATAGATAGAAGAAAATTGATATATTAAGATAATACTTTTATTATGAATTCAATATGTACATATATTTGTATATGTGAATATGTTTGTATATGTATATGTTTATATTTACATATCTATTTTATTAATATAATATCCTTTGCCTTAGTTTAGTAGTTGCTGCATCATTTAATTTATTTATTTATTTATTGTAATATGGACCATCAGGAATTGAGTAGACGACAATTTTTTTAATTCAATATATGATAAGAATACTCTTTTAAGTGAGCAATAATGTAGAACGAAGAATATACCTGCACCTATTAGTTTTGAAGATACATCGACATGTTTGCGGCGCTGTCGCAGGTCGCTCCAAAACGCTCCATCAACTGAACTGCTCCAAAACACTGCAATCGTGACGTCATAACTAAGTAAACTCGTCAAATTTGTATGAGCGTATAAACAAATTTTAAAATAACTATGTTATTTGTACGTTTATAGGTATACTTTCTATATAACAAAATGTTACATTTAATGTGAGAATGTTAGAAATGTGTTCGTTTCATTACAATTACGTAAATAATAATTGGTCATTCTTTAGATATCTAAAAACAATATAAATTAATAATTAAACTAAAATTTCTATATTGATATACTTTCATGACATAGATAAATTGCTCAAATCAGATAATAATAGTATAAAAACGGCCATAGTCAGATGTAGTCGTCTACCCTATTGTTATATTATTACATCTATTTAATAAGAATCCTTAACCTACATAACATAATACTATTTTTGAGGCAGCCATAACATATACTACAAAATACATAGACGGTATACATAATAAAACATAGATTACATTATCAATACATAGTATAAAACAAAGTCGCTTTATCTGTATGTCCGTATGTATGCTTAGATCTTTAAAACTACGCAACGGATTTTGACGCGGTTTTTTTTAATAGGTAGAGTGATTCTTAAGGAAGGTTTGTATGTATAATAAATGCATAATATAGTAGAGAAACACTGATAAATTTAAAGGTTTCTAATGTGATGTCGTAAATAAGCACGTTTTTTTGCGCTTATATTGCAAACGCTGGCTGAACCCTACGAGATAGACCAAAATAATGTACTACAGTATTGTACAACTTACAAAAATCCACAAAAAAGTCCGCGATGGTATATGTCTGTCTCTTAGGGATAACCCACCATAACCATTTTTTCACTGCACCCGTGCGAAGCCGGGGCGGGTCGCTAGTACTATTATAAAATGAAAAAACATAAAATTATACAGGTGTATAACAGTATGTAAGATGGCATAACGAATCTGAAACCAGTCAAAACTTTGTCTTACCAATCTTCTTCTTTCTCTGGCCCTGTTCCTAATTTTATTTAATTAGAGGTTGGCGCAACGTGTCTTCTTCTTCCACTCTTCAACATATCATCATTCACATAGTCCATCCTTCCTTCGGTCTTCCTTTCCCCACATGTTCCCTAGTAACATGTTTATTCTTCTTAATACGTGACCATACCAGGAAAGTCTCCCTTCTCTTAATTTTTCAATAAAAGGGGTTTCTTGACTTTCTCTGATATATTCATTTCTCATACTAACATAGGAATATCAGCAATCTTTGTTCATCCATCCGCTTAACGATTCCGATCCATTTGCATCACGATTCATTGAAACAATAGTAACTTCGCCCAGGGCGCCCCAATACCAGCTTCTCCCTCTAGACCGGATTCAACGGAGAGCGATTCGCATCGTCGACCACCAGGAAACTTCAAGTCGGCTTGACCCTTTGGCATTGCGTAGAGATGTAGCTTCTCTCTGCATACTCTATCGCATTTATTACGGAGAATGCTCAGAGGAATTATTGGACTAATCCCTGCTACTGCTTTCCGACATCGTTCCACGCGACAAACCTTCCATCCTCACCATCTCAATACTTGGCAGTCCACCACTGTGCGTTTCTCTAGAAGTTTTCTGCCTCGCACAACTAAACGGTGGAATGAATTGTCGCCTGCAGTGTTTTCGAACCGTTAACGATATCCAAACTTTCAAGAAAAGAGCGTACTCCCATTTAAAAGGCCGGCAACGCGCTTGTGACTCCTCTGGTATTGCGAGCGTTCATGGGCGGCGGTAATTGCTTACCATCGGGTGATCCGTCTGCTCGTTTGCCCCTTATCACATAAAAATAAATAAAATAAATAAATAAACTTTGAAACAAAATGAATTAGGAGACGGCCATGTTATGGTTATAATAAACGGATCTTTGGAATACGTCAAAGATGAACTAGTTTTCTGCAAATGTATCTCGAAGTATAAACTCGCTTTGTACAATTGAGGTAAGGTCAAGTCTACACTAATATTATAAAGAGGAAAGATTTGTATTTTTGTATGTAACGAAGAAACTCAAAAAGTACTGGACCGATTTATTTTTTTTTTTCATTAGAAAGCTACATTGTCACTGAGTAACATAGGCTATATTTAATACTAGATTACTATAGAAATCTTTAGAAATACTTATTAAAACCAACCGTCATCGCATACGCTGCGAAGCTGTGAACGTTGTGTATAAGGACATTTTGTAGTAGGTATATTTACATAAGCATTGCATCCGTGCGAAGCCGGGGCGGGTCGCTAGTATAAAATATAAAGATAATGCCAATGTCGCTTGTATTGACTACAAGTAAAATATTGCTTTTATTCATTACTAGCTTTCTGCTCGCGGCTTCGCCGGCGTGGATTTCGGGATTGGGTCTATAGAGGGCTAAGGGTCATAGCTTTGGCCCACGGCTACATATACGCAAAGTCGGTTTATGGCGCGAAGGTTTTGTCGCGCTTCCCGTGGGACTATCCGTTTTTCCGAGATAAAAAATACCGCAAAACCTTGCTCAAGAATCACTCTATCTATTGATGAAAACCGCATGATTGCACATCCCGTGGGATCTGTCGATTTTTCCGGGATAAAAAGTAGCCTATGTTACTCTTCATCCCTTCAACTATCTCCACGTAAAAAATCACGTCAATTCGTCGCTCCGTTTTGCCGTGAAAGACGGACAAACAGACAGATACACTTTCCCATTTATAATATTAGTATGAATTGTACAACAATATGTATTATTATAAAACCTATTTATAAGATAGAGATGATAATTACATTTAATCGGGATTACCATAATTTTGTTTTGACCTTTTTAGGACCTATAACTGGATAAAAATTATCCAGGAAGAAAATTAAAAATTAACCTGTTTTAATATCCATCCGATCTGTACATATGAATAATATTGGAGTCTGTCTGTCTGTTTGTTCCTACTACTCTCTGAAATGACTTAACTGATTTTGACGTCACTTTTATTAGTTGATAGCTGATGTGTTGTAAGGCTGTTTTTTATTAGAAAAAATATATATTTTACAAAATTAAATTAATATTGCATAACAAAAAAAGAATTTACTAATTAACTTTTTTGTAACATTCCACGCGGACGAAGTCGCGGGTATAGCTGATATTAACATAAGACCGCTATTTATAAACGTTTTTTAACATTGTGCAAAAAAGTTTAAATAAATAAAATAAACTACAAGCGAAATGTCTCTTATTATTTTAAAGAAAAATGCATTATTACGAAATCTATTTATTTATAAGACAGTTTTTAATCTATCTAAAAGATTTTATTCAATTAGGATTTCGAGCTGGAAAGTACCAGGAAGAAACAACCTGTGTTATTACGAGTCGAGAACTAAACCACCCATTAAGCCACGTGTATAAATCGATCTCCAAATATCACTTGTAATCTAATATACTTGTACAAATGCATACAGCTCCTCAGCCCTTACAGAGGTGTAGTCAGAATCCAACCCACCGGACACCGGCGTCGGCTAACAAAGGCAGCGTCACACGACCCTTCGCAAACGGGCCGAAACTGCACGGGTTGGGATTTTGGGTGCTGTGCAATGCACAGGCGGAGAATAGTAGCCTTTGGTTATGACGAGCTAAATTATACGTTACTAGCTGGCGCCCGCGACTTTGCCTGCGCAGGTTACGTTATTTGCTAACACATAAGATGTTGTAAGAAGATCCACGCTATTATTAAGAGAATGACGTAACTTTTGACAAAATACTAGATGCTGCAGCCTCTGACTTAATTCATGCAAATGAAGCTCAACTAATATTTAATAGAAAGCTATAGAGGGTAATTTGAAAAACATGTTTTCACTCGTCGACGAAGTAAATGAGGGGTGAAGTCGCCACGAAGCCGCCGAGCTCGAGAGCGCTCGGATAAATTCGGTTGCTGTCGCTCGAAGTGCTCGAACGCTACGTAGCACACGTAGCGCCATCTGTGTTTCGTCAGCGATAACACGCAAAATGTCGGACAGCAATACCCAGGTCAATAGTTTGCACTCGCTTTTATACCCTCCGTAGGCATATTTTTTTCGTATCTTCTACAATATAGCTATATACCGTGGTGGTCTTTTTAGTAAGACTATTTGTAAGACTATTCTTACGACTATACTTACTTATTATTCTATACTAAAAAATACTACAATACTTTTAAGCCAAGTATCAAGTAGGAATCGGTTAATAGTACTCATATCAGTATATGCCAAAGTCAATATTTCATTTCAGCATAGATTATGATAATGTTAACCTAGAATTTTCGCTTTCGCCCAACAGGCAAACTGATATTTCATATTTTTAGGAAGCGCTACCAAAACGAAAAACAAGATTTACTTTCGTCAATTTTAATTATTAGTTTTGAATTTTAATACTTTTTATGATTTTAATTTAAAAAGTTCCAAAAATTATTCGATACGAGTAAGTATCCCCCTTTCCTCCTCCTTCCCTGTCTTCCGGGCGCTACTCTTCCCGCCCAGAGCATCATCACCTTGCTTGGTGCATTTGCTGCGATCTGAATACCACCATAACCACTGCCTCAAGGAAACTCGGTGTCCTGAACAAGGTGCGACGGTATTTTACCCCGGACCAACTCTGCCTGCTTTATAAAACTCAGGTCAGGTCCTGTGTGGAATATTGCTCGCACCTATGGGACGGCTCCGCTCAATACCTTCTCGAAGCTCTGGACAGATTGCAGCAGCGCGCAATCCGCATAATCGGCGATGTAGAGGCAACCAACTCCCTCGAGCCTCTACAACTTCGTCGTGATATCGCCTCTCTTAGCGCCTTCTATCGGATGTTTCATGGGGAATGCTCTGAAGAACTCTTTAGCCTTATCCCTCCCTCTCCTTTCCTTTATAGAAACACACGTAAGGGTCTTCGGAGCCATCCGTACACTACGTCCCCCCTTCCACACCGCACTAAGGAATTCCAAGATTCCTTCTTCTGCCGTACTTCCCGCACTTGGAATTCTCTGCCTGCGTATGTGTTTCCTACATCCTACAATATGGGTTCCTTCAAAAGAGGCGTGAAAAGGCATCTTTTGGGCCGGCAGGGATAGGGCAGGTAGGAGAGTGGAGTAAAGTCACTATCCTATCTGTCATCTCATTTGGGCCTCTTTCACCGCTTAACATCAGGCGGGAGGAGGTCATCTGCCGCGCCTAGCATATATAAAAAAAAAGTATCGATACTTTTTAATCAATACTGAGTAAGTATCGATGCTTGACGAGAGATACTGTATCGAGTAAAAGTATCGATACCGCAACGGTATCGCTTCATCCCTAAGCGTGGTTAAGGCGCTGATCACTCTGGCGAGGGGTAGGCTCCTGCCCCTCAGTGGGAGCTTATATGAGCTATGATGTAGATGATTAGAACTCGTACTACAACAAACTGCGAAGACTCCTTGACTTATTCTACCAGAGTACTTAATAACCAATCTAATACATCATTCACCCTTTACTTTGATAAGCTATTCCCTTGTATCACCATATCTTCTATCCCAATTAAGTTTTAACACTTACCACCGTGTTCGTAATTTTAAATTATTTTCACCCCGAGTTTTCTTGAACAACCCTTTTTATTATATCCCTTAGCTAGAATGTGTCGCCGGTATAATGAGCTCGTCAGGAGTTGCGCAGTCGCATATAGTTTTAAGAATTTATTATCTAATAATTTAATGTAACTTATAGTTTGATTGTAAATAATGTATGTATGTTTTTTCTTTTTATTGTGTTTTGTTGTTTATCCTTGTTATTCCAAAATTGGGTTTTGTTATTCCAACATATCGTATGACAGTTTTATAATTACTGCACGTTAATAATATAATTAGTAGAATGTACATATATTGTTTTAATTGGTTGTTACCTGTTTTTGTACTTATCTATACTAATATTATAAAGAAGTAAAGTTTGTGTGTTTGTAAATTGTAAGGGGTAATCACGGGATCTACTGAACCGATTTTAAAAATTCTTTCACCAATAGAAAGCCACATCATTGCGGAGTGTCATCATCATCATCATCATCATCATCATCATCATCATCATCATCATCATCATCATCATCGATTTTAAAAATTCTTTCACCAATAGAAAGCCACATTATTGTTGAGTGTCATCATCATCATAATCATCATCATCATCATCATCATCATCATCATCATCATCAGAGGACGGCGCGCGATGGCTTCGGGTTTAATTCAGTTCGCTTTCGTGCTCGCTTCGGGGATTATTAATATTATGCCCAACGAAGTGGGCGCGGGTCAGCTAGTTATTAAATAAATAAATAAACTACCTTAACTATAAAAGATGTTAAATTGTGTAGATTTATAATACGGGAGTTATATTTATATTTGAAGCAAACACAATAAACTGTAATATTCTGCAATCGCTTACACGGAAAAAAAGACAAAAACTTGCTGAAATTCGTGATATTTAATTAATTACAAACGCGATCGTTTTATCTACGAAATATACTATGAAATAAATGTCTACCATTCATATATAAGAAATACAATAAAACCATAATCCTCAAAAGGTACATGTTATATTTCAAACACAACCCTAATGTTATCTGGAGGCTCAAATTCGTGCTTCAATAAAACGTTGACCTCGGCAAGTCCCAGGCTTTCTTTAGCTGGCAAAGTTGCTCCAGATAAAGGTAAAAGGGATCTGATTGTAATAATGGCAAAACCATAAATTGCGAAACTTCAAAATTCCTTACAGTTAAGTCTCCTCAATAGACATAACGATTAACACATTCCAAGTTTTGGTTGTATCGAACTTTGACGGGCTTAAACTTGGTACGTTTGTACCACGGGAATTTGGTTGAGCAGCGAGCAACTCTACATAGTATAAAACAATGTCGTTTTCATAGTATAAGGACAGCCTTATATCCATATGTATGCTTAAATCTTTAAAACTATGCAACGGATTTTGATGCGCTTTTTTTTGTAGAAAGAGTGGTTGAAGAGGAATGTTTATATGCATAATATCATCCATTACATAATGGAAAAATACTTTTATTTTTGAGGTTTCTAATGAGATTTTGATATTTTGATTATCGATCGTAAATGGTAACATTTTTTCCGCGTACATTGCAAACGATAGGGAATCTCTTTTTGAAAAGAATCTTAATTTGATCCTTGCATGCCAGTAAACCATATAATAAAAATATAAAAATTTTATACACTTGTTAAGTACTATAAAAATTGCATTAAAATTTAATATTTTCAAATTTCGCGCGTAATTAGACGAAGGTGCCGCACGAGTTGTTACTCTGTAACGATGACGTCAATACGGCATGTAAATAATAAACAAAGCTCTATGTTTGATGCTATGTATTATTATATTCATAATTTAAAAATGAGTTATTATCTTTTATATATAAACAACTAATAAAGGAATAATTATAAAAGAGTAATACTGACATCGATGTTTTAATACTCCGTAACTCGGCAGAACAAAAGTCGGGATTTGCAGCAAAGAATTTTCCGACCATTAGTGCATTTATTTTTGGTATATTCGTACTATCTCCTTTTACAAAACTGCTTTCTATAGTGTAATTCACGTGCGATTTCAATTTAACTTACTTATTTATAACGTTCTCTTACATTAAAAAAGCAAACTACAAACTTGGTTTTTTTATTGTTTTGCGGCTTTATACGTACTATGATTCATAATGACATTGACACGCATAAGTTTACAGTACCTTATGACGTCACGACATGGCGGCCTATGTTTCGCTCTTGTTTTACGTATAGATTAAAAAAGTGAATACTTTGAAACTAATTTTTATATTATTTTTGTTATTTTATGTACTTAAACATGATGGTTCCGACTAATTAATTCATAAGCTATCATAGTTATATGCTTTTAGATATTTTCTAATATAGAGGGAAGTACCCTATTATATACAACGTTCACAGCTCTGTAGTGTATTTACTGTCAGCATTGCACCCGTGCAAAGCCTGGGCGTGGCGCTAGTTTAGTTTATTTGTTTTGTTATTTGTTTTATGCATTCTGAATGTGTGCTAATAAGGAATGTTTGAATAATGTGCTAATAAGGAATGTATAACATGAATGCATAATTATTTTGCAATTATGTTGTATATTCAAATCGAGTCGACGTCAATTTTGGCGCAACGGTTGAGTCGACTACTAAGCAACGTGTCGCTGGTTCTATTTCAGCACGGGACAGATACTTTGTATTACCTCTAAATTCTATATTTGTGAGCCGCGACAATGGATAAAATCCTAGTATGGGCTACAGGTTAAAAAAAATGTACCAAAACTGCATACCTAACGGTAAATGGTTCCAGTCACCTTTAATACATACAGCGTCCTGTGTAACTAGCAACATATCTGCAACCTCTACACAAATCACAGAGTTCGTTGCAAACATGTGATTTAAGATGTAAAGTGACAGTAACCAGTAGTTTGACAGCCTATCAAACACGGTAATACAAACACTGACATACCAATTGCCAAATCTTAAAAAAAATGTAAATTCAATATTCTGAAATTTTGTCAAAACTACTAGAATCAACTAATCAACATTACGTCAATTAACCTTTAACACTGCGTCTGAAGAAAGATCTCTTTTTTTAATATAAAAAATGTTATATGTTGTTGAAATATACCACATATAGAAACAAAGTTACAATTTTAAATAATTATTGTTATGGGTTACACAGTTTCGGAACTTAATCAACGATTAAAAAGGAACGCATTGAAACTGTACGAAGACTTTAATTTTTATTAAAAAAATTGTTTTGTTGTTTATGTTTTAACAATTCTTACATGCTCATACCTTCTGACCGGAGAATACTAGGCTTATTCTGCTAACACACAGCTGAAAAACAACTGAATCTTTGTACTAATAGGAGCGCGTAGATTATTGGTGTGATAATCCGGCGTTCTGATTGGTTCGACGTAACGGTTCGGTTGCGTTTCGCCTTGAATTGATTAACAGGATTGGCTCGCGAGATTAACTCACAGTATTCACAAATGTCTCAAATAATATACAAAAGAAATATTAAAGATTAAATATTAGAATTATATATAAAAGAAATATAAATAGAAATATTTTCCCATGGCAACAATTTATTGGTGAAAAATAAAAAGTCCTGTGTCCTTTTTCCGAATATCAAACTGTTTTCATAACAAATTTTATTGAAATCTGGACAGTATAGCTGATATAATTCCATTAGCACATAATTTATATAAAATCTTTTTAATACAAATTTTCATTTAATATTAATAGAATTTAAAATATTGTGCCCAACATAATAGGTAAAATTTTGACTAATAGGTAGTTTTATTTATTATATTGCTTCTCATCACGAAAATATAACAGAAATAAGTTCATTAATATTGCAAAATAGTGTGTAATATTTAGTAACTATAATATAAATAAATAAACTGGCTTAATGTTTCAACTACCTAATTATATAAAATCTATGTAATGGTTATAATTAGGTAATTAAATTCAAACTTAAATATTTTTATTTATTTATTACGGCTTACCAACTAAATACTTAGGTTAGTATTATATTAACACTTCAATAAAAAAAATATGTATATTGGTGATTAAAAAATATGTTATGGTAAGAACGATATTTTAATTAAAAGATATTTATAATGTACAATAAAAAACAATATTTAACTCTCATCTAAACATCTAAGTAGACAGCGAGTTATTGGAAACACAGAAATTCAAAATTGTCCTTCGGAAATAATGCATCTTATCCAAAAAAATGTATATATGGAAATTACGGGTTTGTTTTATAATTTCATAAAATCGAACCAATAGCAGAATGAGTATCGAATTTATTATTCCAAATTTTATTTAAACACCACACTCATCAACCTATTACTAATTTAAAACAATAAAAAAAACAATATATAGATATTTTTGTCGCTGTCTCTCATCACTTGGATCACCGCCATGTTTGGGCGGCGCCGCCTTAGCTACACTCAGCCGGGATAATGAAACGGTATCGACGAAATGAGCCGCACTGGCCTTTGTGGCCAACACACGAGCACTAAGATTGAACGGTTTACGCCATTTCTGGCGTTTCGAATAGGTGGCTTGACGTACACGTGTTGCGATTTCATAAGAAAAGATGACAATAGTTAATTAGTCTTTACAATATACATAAAACTCTTAATTTGACTTTGTTATGTGTATCTGTCTGTAAATATGGAGGAGCCCCCAAACACCAACTCGACCCTTTTGACTCCCTGCAAAGGCGTGCTTTCCGTATCATCGGTGATCCCAATATTACGGCCTCAACAGAGACCTTGGAGCAGCGGAGAGACTTTGGCTCTCTGTGTGTTCTTTATAGGCTCTTTAACGGAGAGTGCTCTGAGGAATTATTTGCAATGGTGCCTTCGTCACCTTTTTACCATCGCACCACCCGCCACCGCAGTAGAGTTCATCCATATCACCTGGAACCGATCTTGTCTAGTACAGTTCGGTTTCAGCGTTCATTCCTTCCGCGTACATGCAAACTCTGGAATGAGCTCCCAGCTGCGATGTTTCCTGAGCGCTACGATATGTCTAACTTCAAACGAGGCTTAAAAAGAGTATTTCTCTCCAGGTAGGCAGCGGCTCAGCTGTGCCCCTGGCACTGCAGATGTCCATGAGCGATGGTTACCACTTACCATCAGGTGGGCCATTTGCTCGTCTGCCACCGTAAGGAATAAAAAAATCCTTTTTCTCAGAGCTTTGTGTGTTTAAGTTCAAATTAATATTAAATACTCAGTAGGTACAGCATTTTAGACTCCGTTTTTGCAGCTTACTTGGACAATGGCAAAGGATTAAAATCTAAAATTATATTTATTTCTCAAATACACTGCAATAAAGAGACAAGGATAGTGTGACATCCACACAAAGTCAGGATTTTTGGATGTCAAAATCAAAGAAATTATTATGTTGTACTTAGGCTATAGAAATAAACAAAAAAAAAATTCTGTCAAAATTAACTTCATTTAAATATGACTTTATAGAAAGCTCTTTTGAATCGTCCAATTTTTTTCCTCTATCACCCATTCAGGACGTATTTTTTAGCCGATAAGAAGAATGGGCGCATGAAACTTATCGGCTTTATCAAAAGTTATAACAACATCAATCAATACATAGTATAAAACAAAGTCGCTTTCGCTGTATGTCCGTATGTATGCTTAGATGTTTAAAACTACGCAACGGATTTTGACGCGGTTTTTTTTAGTAGATAGAGTGATTGTTAAGGAAGGTTTGTATGTATAATAAATGCATAATATAGTAGAGAAACACTGATAAATTTAAAGGTTTCTAATGTGATGTCGTAAATAAGCACGTTTTTTTGCGCTTATATTGCAAACGCTGGCTGAACCCTACGAGATAGACCAAAATAATGTACTACAGTATTGTACAACTTACAAAAATCCACAAAAAAGTCCGCGATGGTATATGTCTATCTCTTAGGGATAACCCACCATAACCATTTTTTCACTGCACCCGTGCGAAGCCGGGGCGGGTCGCTAGTATACAATAAATTATGTCGTTATCATACAATGTACATGTGTTTACAATTTATACGGGAAAACAAATATTTAGAATGTAATATCTTCAAATGAACACCAAGCATTGGCATCATTTAAATAATCATTGACTTTGTAATAGCCCTTACTCATTAGCGTCTTTTTAACATGTAACTTGAACTTATGAAGAGGCAATTCAGCTACACTATATGGAATCTTGTTATAAAAATTTATAAATTTGCCCACAAACGAACCTCTAGTTTTTTGTAGCCTGTAATCTGTAGTTAATGTGTACTAACCTGGCTTTCTCAAAACTTACTAACGGTCAACCTATCTAAAACTAAATTTATTACCTTTTCCCCAATATTAAGATCCCAACCTTCATGCTCCTTTGCCATCTCTGCTCATACTTGCGATTCAACTGATTCATGTCAATGTCTCAAACTAGAACGCGCTCCCTTCTTAAAGTATTTAGGTGTCTGGCTGGATTCCTTTTTGTCGTGGAAAGCTCACATGGAGACTATGGTCAATAGTGAGAAAAATAATTTACGTCATGAAAAACCTGCGAAACAGTGCTGATCTTCATTGCTTAAATATGGTTTATTTTGCCCTGGCACAATCCATAATTTCTTACTGAATTGTAGCTTGGGGAGGCTCTTTAAAGAACCTATTGCTTATGGCAGAGAGAGCACAGAGAGCTGTTTTAAAGGTCATGATCTCTAAGCCTAGGCACTTCTCTACTTCGTCCCTGTACTCTATTTATAAAGTCCTATCGGTTCGCAAGTTGTATATTCTATCCACAATTCTACGTAAGCACTCACTGACCTCATATGACCCTAATTATGGGACAGGGAAGAGACGTTTCGATATAGTCTTCCGAACTATCTTGCGACGAGCCACAGTGGCCGCCGGCATTTTCATTTTATAAGCGATCGTTTATACAACTCCATAAACAAAATTTTAAATATATACCCATTAGTTTACTCCAAGTGCAAACAAAAATTATTTGATTGGCTTCTCCCAAAATCATATGAAACTGAAGACTTATTAAAAACTATTACTTAAATTTATGATTAATATTGATGATAATAGGTAAGCATACCGATTCTTTCAGACCCTCTCTTCACGCAGCACATACACTAACATACATTCACAACTCACACACACACACACACCTCAGTACATTCCTGAATCTACATCAAGATAGAGGCTAATGTTTGTTTAATTTGTATAATTTGTTAGTTAATTTTTTTTTCTGTATTTATTATTTTATTTACTATTATAATTTTAAGGGAAACAATGTATTTATGTTACCGGAGGGGGCGCTGACTCCGCTACCTATATACCTTTATACTTTTGAGGCTGTCAGCACTCAATTTTTGTATAATGTACTACTCTATGTCTTATGTTCCCAATAAATATTTTTGTATTTGTATATTAGTAGGCATGACTATAAGAAGAAATCCGGAACGTTCACGTCTTATCATTCTGACTTTGCTCGCCTCTACACAATTCCAGAGGCAAACAGCTTTCTCAATTCCTGTAAGTGATGCTTACGGAATTTGTAAGTGTCAAATGTCAGAAGCAAGTACGGGGAGTCTGAATAATACAGGGTCTGTATCGTTGTGTGCGGATTCGGGGAACAAAATGAAGTGGTCTTTTGTTTAATGCAATACGGTTCTACGTGTCTAGGATGTTTTGTGCACCCTTTTGTTATAATGTAAATTGATGAAGATTTTTTTGATAGTGTCATGTCTTATGGACAGTTATTCTTCAGAGAAATCGCATAGTTTTGTATCATTTAAAAAAACACTTGTAATAATGCAAGGGTTAGTGGTAATCAAATGTTTTTGCTAAATTAATATGAGTACATTGCATTTAATACATGTATTGTGAACTTGTTTAAACTTGTAAAGGAAGTTGGGTTCAGACTATTTATCTGAGGCCAGCTTCTAGTTGACGATCCTGTAAAAATACAGGGAGAAAAAAATAGCCCTTGCTGGCTTTTTTGCTGGTTCTTTCCAGTACAAGGGCTCCCGCTGTAGAAGTGCAAAAGTCATTATAAAAATCCAAAGTTAATACAATTTTGATTCTGAATAAATATGTCATTATCGAATATCAAGACTGTAGATACAGCTGTGAAAATAAATATAGAATTCAATTGGGAATTCTTGGGCGTAACACTAGATTCACTGCAATTCCCATATCCCATATATATGCAGTAAAAAAGTAACATTTTTTTTTTTTTTTATAGTATAGGGCAGCAAACGAGCAAACGGATCACCTGGTGGTAAGCAATAACCGTTGCCCATGGACACCCGCAACACCAGTGGAGTCACAGATGCGTTGCCGGCCTTTTAAAAGGGAATAAGAGGAATAAGGAGAATAAACGGGAATAAGGAGGGTTGGGCCTCCGGTACCCTCACTCACTCGGCGAAACACAGCGCAAGCGCTATTTTACGCCGGTTTTCTGTGAGGCCGTGGTATCACTCCGGTCGAGCCGGCCCAATTCGTGCCGAAGCATGGCTCTCCCACGGTAAATACGGTAAATACGGTAAACGGTAAAAACGGTAAATACACGGTATTCAACATAACTTATTTATGTTGAAACGATAAGATTTGATATATTTTATATAATATATAAGAGAATTTTAAAGACTTATTTCAAGAAATTTCTGTATTATTGACCTTAGCAGGTTAGTATGCTTATAAAAAATTAATTTATGTCTATAAGAACTATAATAAAGTGAACAACATCTGTGATAACTATTTACTGCATAATCGTTCTCTACAGTTCTAAAATTTTCGCTGCAATTTTATAATCGTTCGCTACAATTCTACAATTTTCGCTGCAATTGTACAATTGTTCGCTACTATTATACAATTGCTTGCTACACAGGTTTGCTACAATTTTTTACATATGTGGCCTTTTTTACAATTATGACAGTTATTTGCTGTAATTAATTGTCACTAAAAACCAATCTTATTCCAATATGTACATATTATATCATACCTATTTACGAATTAGATTTTTAAATTAAAAATAACTTAACGGCCGATCCAGAAACGTTACCCGTAAATTAACCACATCCGAAGATTCGGGACCAGGTGCCTCCCGGGTTTTTAATTAGCGCGTGATTTAATAAATAGCGAAGTGAAAACGAACTGCGAATATTTACTGCGAAATATATGCGTGGTCAGGCCCAGTTATTGTTCTTTACCATGCTATTGCTTTGGAGCCGTGTTATGCAATTGTGGACTCTGTGCAGACCATTTAATGGCTCGGAAAAAGATACCGTTTCAGATGCCAATAACTGCAATGCCGCAGTGTCTGTTTTTAAAGCGATTCGATAATTATCGAACGGAGCTGATTCGACAAAAATAGAAAAAATAGAGAATTAATTTCATTTTGTTATGATATATATGTGGGTCAAATTTGTGTGACCTAGTGGAGAAGTTTGTTCGGTATAAGTACATAATTAAGATTCAAAAACCTTAACAAAAGCACAAATAATGAATTTGTAGACGAAATAAATCGACAAATTTATATAAGAAAAAAAACAAAGTACGTTAAATAGTTCTTGTGATGATTCCTTTGTTTATTGTTAATGAATTTGTTAGTGTGATTTACTCGGAGTTCTTAACAACAAAATATATTTGATGACTCTAACAATACAGGGAGAAAAAAATAGTTCTTACTAGTTCTTTCCAGTACAAGGTCTCCCGGCGTAGACTTGTGAACCAATGGCGTTGCATCTTTGACATTCAAAAGTGACTACAAATATCCCATTTGAAGAATTGATTAAATTAGTTTTTAAAAACTTATATTATATTTACTATATAAAAATCAGTCGGGTTTTCCTTCCTGACGCTATAACTCCAGAACGCACGAATCGATTTCCACGGTTTTGCATTCATTGGAAAGGTCTCGGGCTCCGTGATGTTTATAGCAAAATTCAGGCAAATTCGGGAAAAATTTCAACAGAAAAGCGGAAATTTTCTTTTTCAAATATAAAAAAAATCTTCATCTTTTAATCACCAAACGAAGTGTTACATAAAACGAAGCCATCTGGTGGCGAAACGGAGCTTGCCGGGTTTGCTAGTTATATTATATTACAATATATTATATTTATACATCAATAAAAAATCAAAAATCGCTGGAAATCTATTGGAGAGGCCTATGTCCAGCAGTGGACGGTGATATGCTGAGATGATGATGATGATACAATAATATTTAGACATAGCTATTTGTGATAGTTATTATAGTCAATTACTTTAGTTGTACATATAAGTATGTTTGTTATTATTGCTGTCAGCTATGCGAATAAAATAAATAATATTTATTTTATTTTATTCGCACTACTGTTAGTCGTTTCTTTTCTTTCTACAATTTCTTTTCTACAATATGTCAATTGAATTTGAAAATATTTTCTTTACAATATAAAAAATGAATTTGAACTAAACAAAGAACAGTACAATATTATCTGTCAAATATAATGACATGCCTTGTGTAAACCCGATATTTTGGGAAGCCAGGCAATGTGGAAACGTTTATACCACGATATAATATGTACGTCTGTCTGTACGTCCTATCGAAAACGATGTCATCCTACCATTATTTATTCACACCGGAACTGTGCCAGCTCATCGTTATTACAGTAATTATCCACAAATTGATCCAGTTTTAAAACATGCCCCATGTTTTGGCTTTAAATATTATTTCAACTGCGTGTCGTGACGGCCGCTATGTTCGTATATATATATACATGTTGATAATAAGAAGAGTAAAGGAGAGCATAACGAATTCCTATGTTTTATTATGAAAGCAATAAAACGAATAATTTTTACTGCACTTTAATAGTAGGGTTCGTAACAATTTTTTTTTAATTTGGCTGTAACCTGTTTTATTCTTATCATCACTACATAGTATAACAAAGTCGCTATACGTCGTCTGTCTGTTTCTGTGTATGCTTAGATCGTTAAAATTACGCAACGGATTTAGATGCAGTTTTTTTAATAGATAAAGTGATTATTAAGAAAGGTTTTTATGTATAAAATATGCATAATACAGGCAGTCCTCGCACTTACGGCATGTTAGGTTCTCGAAATACGCGACGTAAATCGAAACGACGTAAGTCGAGACATATTTTTTCATATGTTTACATGTAAAACTCAAGGTTAGGTTCCACACGGACTCCACTCGAAATAATAAAAAAACTGCATTTATAACAAAGGACGTAATTATTATTAAAAGTAAGTTCTTAAAATAATTATATATTATGCACTTATGAAATTGCTAGTTATTTTTGTAATTATGTGTTATTAATAATTATTAATTTCAATAATAATTATAAAACTATACATATGTAATGATAAATAATAAATTAAACTTTTGGCTTAAAGAAACTATCAATTCTAGATTGCTTGGCTTCTTTCTTCTTGCTATCATACAGATCTTGGTAACAGTGATAGGCTGCACAAATTTTGTTATAACGTTAAAACTTCTCTCAAAATTAGGATCATTTTCTTCAAAAAATTTCATGGCAGACAAGACAAGTGAATTCTCCGGTATGCCGGAAATCGAAACAAATGACGTATGCTTGAGGACTAGTGTCAAAACATTGTTCGACGTAACTTGAAACGACGTAAATCGAAACGACGTAAGTCGAGGACCGCCTGTATAGTAGAGAAACACTGATAAATTTAGAGGTTTCTAATGTGATGTCGTAAATAAGCACGTTTTTTTGCACTTATATTGCAAAAACGCTTACTGAATCGCGCTGTCAATAGTAACTTCTAAGCAAAACATGTTTGAATTGTCTAATAACAAAAAGCTGTGAACGTTTTATATAAGGACATTTTGTAGTAGGTATATTTACATAAGCATTGCACCCGCGCAAAGCCGGGGCGGGTCGGTAGTTATTAAATAAATAAATACATAGAATTTATATGTTCCAGTATGACAGGTAATATAAGCAATGATATTACTGAGTATTGTGTTTTACATTTTATACCACAAGTTGGCATTGGGGTTTTATTGAAGAATTCAAACAACCATGAGGTTTCAACCACTGTGCGTCAAGTCAGAATATTTTTGTGAAAATTAAATAAAGAAAAAGTTCACGCTCATAGTAATGATTGCGGGACAAAACTAAAAACTACTAAGATTTAAGTACATTTAGAATACATTTGGACTACTCAACGCCCTATAACTCCAAAACATACATTATATAATAATACTAGCGACCCGCCCCGCTTCGCACGGGTGCAGTGAAAAAATGGTTATGGTGGGTTATCCCTAAGAGATAGACATTATACCATCGCGGACTTTTTGTGGATTTTTGTAAGTTGTACAATACTGTAGTACATTATTTTGGTCTATCTCGTAGGGTTCAGCCAGCGTTTGCAATATAAGCGCAAAAAAACGTGCTTATTTACGACATCACATTAGAAACCTTTAAATTCATCAGTGTGTTCTCTACTATATTATGCATTTATTATACATACAAACCTTCCTTAAGAATCACTCTATCTATTAAAAAAAACCGCGTCAAATCCGTTGCGTAGTTTTAAAGATCTAAGCATACATACGGACATACAGCGAAAGCGACTTGTTTTATACTATGTATTGATTGATAATCTTATAAAAAAAACTATCTACTTGAAAAACATCCCTGATAAGTTACACAAACGAGTGAATACGACCAGCAATTGGAATGCGCTGTTATTGTTATCTTGCAATGGAGTAAATTGAAACAAAATAATTCAATTCACTAATCAATTAATTCATAAATATAGTAATAAATTTTAAAAATTACTCGTAGCACACTGGTGTGCATCAAAGTATTAAAGAAAGTCGAGCTAAAGTAGTATATTTTGATCGTAGCAAGTGGAAAGCTGTGATCTCTGCCTTCCCCGCAGAAAGCAGCTTCTTAGTCACTCTGCCCACCTGTGAGACTTTGAAGCATTGTGCTGAAGCAGCGTTGTTTATTTGGGCTAAACAGCTTGGATTTTCTGATAAGAGTTAATTTTTAATTGTCAATATTACAATTAACCCTTAAAAAAATTTGCGTCTGTACATACGACATTTTAGATTATATCTATTTCCTATTAAAACTCCTATATAACGTAGACAAAACCGAAAGTTAAACGTCAACTATAACCTGCACAATCGTAAAATAATCGGCCACATACAATTTTATAGCATGAAATAGTAGCATCAGAAATAAGTGGCCAATTGTCAATCAATATACAGGATTGATATTTTGCATTTTATTTGCAAGTTTGCGGCCGCTGTCAATTCGCAGGTTACTGGCAAACAAACTACGTTGGTCACTCAACTGATTTGAGCTGTGATGTTGAATTAAAATACACTGTAATTCATTCAGCTTTTTACGTGGAAACAATTGTTTGTATATATCTTACATGTTTTTAATCCATAATTTTCCAGCAGAATGTGAATTGGTAGAAGAGTGAACTGCTCGGATGCCTTCATCTTTCCTTTATTTTGTAGATGCAATTCAAGAAAGTGTCTCTGTAAAACGTTAGCAAATTGACCAGTAGACTTTTGTGGCCTAACAGCCGTTTAATTTTACCGTAAAAAGCCTTTATACGAGGGTCATCTGCTTCCTGCTTTCTTTCTCGCATTGCTGTGAAGTGTAAGGATTCGGTGTAAAGGGTGGGTAAGCAGGAAAATAACTCGGTAGTAGAACTACATCGTATTTCATATGTAGGCAAAGTATACGAAGTTGTAGACGCATATTCAAACTTTTTATTATGTTTTTTGTGAGTGTGTGTAAATATAATTATTTGTGAAGTTTATATAAGCAAGTTATCTCTTTAGTATTACTTTTTTATGGTTCCGTTGCCGAATGACAAAAAACGGAACCCTTATGTCATGTCTGTCCGTCCGTATGTCACAGCCACTTTTCCCGTAACTATAAGAGCTATAGTGTCGAAACTTGGTAAGTAGATGTATTCGGTGAACCGCATTAAGATTTTTATACAAAAATAGAAAAAAAAATAACAATTTTTTTGGGTTCCCCATACTTAGAACTGAAACTCAATTTTTTTTTAAACTAACCCGCACGTGTGGAGTATCTATGGATAGGTGTTCAAAAATGATATTTAGGTTTTTAATATTATTTTTTTCTAAACTGAATAGTTTGCGCAAGAGATGCTTCCAAAGTGGAAAAAGTGTGTCTCCATACCCTTGATAATGATGAAAAATGATATATGATGATACCATTACCATTCAAACTTCCACCGAAAATTGGTTTGAACGAAACCTAATAATTAGTTTTTTTAATATGTACGTTATATCGTAAACTGCATTTCACCTTACATTCAATCAACTTATATATATATATATATATAATATATATATATATATATTATATATATATATATATATATATATATATATATATATATATATGTTTCCTGCTTTAACATTTAATGCTAATGAATTATTGTTAACGATTTAAACCAGTTGTGTTAATATTTACTTCTCTCTGCTGTAATATAACTTTTATTAAAATAATGCAAAAATGCTTAAGTTGTATTAAATATGTTTTATATATATATACTTTATTGCCATAATTAGTTACAAAGAATAACAAAAGTAAAAAAAATGTGTCACAAAGGTGGACTTATCTCTATTAGAGATTTCTTCCAGCCAACCTGTGAGTGTCTACGGAATTATATATATATATATATATATAGAATAATATGTAGAATTTTATATACTTTTCGTCAATAAATCTGTCGCTGAATGATCGAGCTGTGTGTGGCTGAAATATTAAGCAACGAGTTATTATGGTGGCTCCATTTACGGCGGGCGCGTTTATTACTCGATCCATTGCCGAGCTCACTTCTTGTAATTCCACGATATTTTTTTCGTGTAATGGCGGAGACATGTGGCGAACATGTTTTTTATTAAGAGCATTGACTTTATTATTAGAAGTATGGCATATCTTATTAATATATATACACTAGCTTTCTGCCCGCGGCTTCGTCCGCGTGGATTTCGGGATTAGGTCTATAGAGGGTTAAGGGTCATAGCTTTTGCCCACGGCTACATATGCGCAGAAGTCGGTTCATGGTGCGAAGGATTTATCGCGCTCTCCGTGGGACTATCCGTTTTTCCGATATAAAAAATACCTCAAAACCTTGCTCACAAGAGTCACTTTTGGTGACTCACAATTAATGAAAACCGCATGAAAATCTGTGCAGTAGTTTTTGAACGATGCCTTTATTGCGCCGCCCGAGGGATTTATCTTACTTACAAGATTTTCAAGACAATGTCTGATTAAATCAAAGTTGAACCAAATTACCTACACGACCAAAGTTTATTTTTAATTTCTTATGCTTACACAAATTAGTCTAGTCAAAGCAAGCTAACATAAATGTAATCCAAAGGTAGAAATTGATACTTAGTAAATGAGTTTATAATTTGGTAATAAAGCGAGTGTAAATAAACTAGCGACTCGCCCCGGCTTCGCACGGGTGCAACGCTGACACTAAATACACTACAAAAAATCTGTGAATGTTGCCTATAATTAATTGCAGTTTAAAAAACTAAAAAAAACACGCTTTTAAAATTGATTGCAATATACTTTAATATATATATTATTGTTATTGAACAAAACACGTGGGGTGCTTATGTTATATTCTATGTAGGTTGATAAACATTTCTTAGACTCGCACTAATTAGCCTAGTTCAAAGTAAGCGCTGTGAGGCTCGTGTTAAGGTGCCTAGGGTAACAGATAGACAGACATACATTATATTATACATATATAAATGTTTTTGATACAAATATATATAAACAACCTTGGCTAAGGTGAAAATATTTTTTTCATTTATCACATAAATGTAAACCCTCACCGAAACTCGAACCCGGGACCTCGGAATTGGTGACACTTTAAAACCGGTGTACTAAATAATGGACTACGACGGTACTTAAAATTAAATTAAAAATAAACGGTTTTCAATGCAAAGGGAAGTGTTGAACACCCAAGTTTAAAATGGGCGAGATTTCACCATTGTCAGCGTGTATCTTAAATCCTTAAACAGTAATATTATTACGACAAACAACACAAGCAGATCACTCAACAATTCCGCATCCATCAACGCTCGCTGGTTACCTTAAATGCATGACGCGGTGTCTAAACCGCAATTGTAGATGTACACAGCGAACCGCCCACGAGAGCTGCCATTAAATCTCGAGGCAAAACAAGATTAGGTTGGCGTTATAGTGGTACGTTTATTATGCAAATGAAACGAAAACGGAAAACAAAGCCGAGGAAGCCTCTTATCCTTGCTGGAGTCGAGTGTACCTCGCTATTCAATCCACCGCGTTCGTTAACGCCCTTGATTAATCTTAAGGCTTCATACGATATATACTTGTATAATCCCTACTAATATTATAGATGCGAAAGTTTGTCAGTATGGATTTATATATATTACAAAAAAAATACTGTCAGAGCGTAACAAAAAACTAACGAGCCACTAATCTTCTACGCTGCTACGCCGTAGCACTCGTAGTAATTCTTGTAACGTCGTAGCTACAAAACCCAATTTGATTGCACTTGGGCCGCGCCGCTCCAGTAATAAGACACATTTTACGTTTTAATATAACAATTACTGTTTTGTCGGCAGCGATTTTATTAGCCCTTAAGGGCCATTCCACCCTTTAACTTTTATTGCATTCTCGTTTAGCAATAAATAATTCGTGTCCTATTGGACGAAGTTTTTAATGGAAGCATTTTTGAGTTTCTACTGGTTTGAGTAATTGCTATTTTTGAGTTTTATTAAATTTGAAATTGTTACATTTATTATGTTTATTCCCTCATAAGCCTTTTGAGGATTACTAGGTGTGCTTAATGAGCGATAGATCGATACTTATAATTGCAACGATTATTAGATTATATATTTAATGAAATAACGTTCAAAATGCATTACAGTTGGATGGATATAATACAAAAGCAAGGAAAATGTACAAAACATAGTTGTAATGAAATATATAAAGCAATATGCATGCCTATCAAGAAATCCTTGAGCTGATGAGACTTCGCTGTTTACTTGCAGAGACTGCAGTTTTTTTTGTCAGAAGAAGGATGAAAATAGATTGCATACAAATGAAATGAGAATGTTACGATGAATGTGTGGTGTGACAAGGATGGATAAGATAAGGAATGAGTACATAAGAGGAAGCCTGAAAGTAGCGCCAGTGGTAGAAAAAGTGAGAGGAAGTAGATTAGCAATGGTTTGCGACATGTGATGCGGAGGGATGAAAGTCATGTCACAAAGCGAATGTTGAATATGAAAGTGGAGGGATACACGGGCAGAGGAAGACCGAATAAAAGATGGATCGATTGTGTGAAGAATGATATAAGAATGAAAGGAGAAAGCATGGAAATGACGGCTGATAGAGAGGAATGGAAGGAAAAGATCTACTGCGCCGACCCCAGATAATGGGAAATGGGCAAGAGGAGGATGAGGATGATGACTGTAGTTTTTTTGCAAAATAAATTCTTAAGTAAAGGGGAATATTTCACATCAATAGGACGCACTTTCACATTATTTTGCTGACCGTAGTTATAGTATTTATAGATTTTTTTAAATGCACGTGTATATAGGTGATAATATGGCCTAGACCTAGGCCTGGTAAAAAGAACTGAAACAAATAATATAATTCTGCTGTATGGAGATGTTATGTCTAAAAAGTATAAATGCTCTTCCAATCAGCCTGATGAATAGAAAGAATACTGTCTCTAGTTCCATATAAATATAAAACACATTTGCTTAAGTTGCAGTTGCAAGGGTGGGACTGATATTACATATGTACTTACTTTTTTTTTAATACTGTGTTTATCATTTTGTTATTTTTGTTATTCTTGTTGTTACATTTAATCAGTACTCGGTGTATGTATTTTTGTACATGCCAACTTTGTCTTTTTTTTCTAAATTTATTTGTGTGAATTTTCTTGTTGTGTTGGTTTCGTGCCTGATATCACTACTGTGGCAAGCAGAATACCAGTGCAGCAGGCAATGCCTGCTGAGCTTGCCACAGTTATGGTATTATGCAGCAGTACATATCATTATTATATTATTTTGTTTTGTTATTGTTGTTCGTAGCGTTGTGTGATCCATCAATAAATGTATTTCTATTTCTATATAGTGTGATCATTTAAATAATCACTTACTATATATTAGCATGTACCTACTATAAGTGTCTTTTAATATATATTCAAGAACAATCTATCATAAGCCACCCATTTCGCTTTGATCTCAGTCATCAGTACTTGTCTTTGGCAATCGTATTGCTGCGTGCATGCTGCAGCTTTGCCGATGTCTTCATGTGAGAAGAAGCTCTGCAGCTGAAACAAGCGCGATAACATGTCGTACATGCGACGATAATTCCTCCTTCGCGCAACGAGCGCTGATAAGTGGATGAAAATTCGCGAACAGAATAAAAATCCACGAACACTTTTTGCCCCAGTCCCAGTCGTTATTTATTATTTATGGAAATATAGCTGAGGCTCCGTGGAGGGTAGGACGTCATATTTTTCTTAAAAAGTAATGTCCCCCGGTGCGGGGCGTTTGTCATGTAAATTTATGCGATCCATTTTACCGTTCGTTTTTAAACCGATAGCGATTTCTAGACGGAATATTGAATCCAGTAAAGTTGCCACGAAAGTAGGTTGATTGAGTGTACGCGCTAGTGTCTGGGTTTTTAAATTCTTTTCTCAATTATATTTATTAGTTTATTTAAACTTTATTGCACAACATTAATTCTAAGAGAATCCTCTCTGAATCAAAGTCTGTAGAAAGATACTCAAACGCAAAGGACATTACACGAATGAAGTGTAACATAATATTCACACTGACATATACATATATATACCCGCATAAGTATATAATAAAAGTATTATCGTAACGAACGGACTCAAGAAATAGTTTTCATCCAAGATTCTTAAATTTTAATTTATTTTGAACCAATCTGACATTTGGAAGCAATATATTCCACCGGCAAATCGCGAACAACGTGAAGGAATGGGAAACAAAACGAGACTTGTGAGTAGGGACCTCAAGAATGCGCTTAGAAATCGAACGGAGATTGAGTGAATGAGAATTACCAAGCACTCTAAATCTACTTTTCAAATAGTCAGGAGCCTTTGTGCAGTTAATAATTTTGAATAGTTGGGAAACTAACCTCAAATTCCTTCGCGAACGAATAGGTAACCATTTAAGCCGAAATACCGAAAAGATATATATATATATCTTTGATTTTATATTATTGATTTTATAGTTTTGGTTATATAGTTTATGGTCTCATCGGTTCCGGCGTCAATCCAGCTATTTATCTGTTATATTTCACATGACGTTTATTCTATCGCTCCTATGATGAAGTTTAACATAGTGAAGTAATCTACACCTGCGAAAAAATTAAAGTCCACCAATACAGAGAAAGCATGATTGATTAAGGCAATCTTCTTTTTTCTCCTTCAGCTTTCTTTTTCTTAGGAGGAGGAATGTTGTTACGCACCGTACCAATCAACAGGCGTGTGTGGGAGTCACCAGGCGGGAAGCAGGTGTAACGATTAAATTACTTCAATGTTTATTCTGTCCTCAATCAGAGCGATCTAGGTAATGAAAGAAGGCCTAATCACATAGTTAAGGTGCTAAATCCCTTCTTATCTTAAAGTGTTATGTATCTCGACACAAAATTTATTTAATAGATATTCTAGAACAGTACATTTTTCCATTAGGACCTTTTTTTTTTTTTTTTTTTTTTTGTTTCCCTGAGGAAAATGCATTAAATTGCATACCCCGGCTGTGGCGAGCCGGGGTTATGTGGGGCTCTCCTCCCCAGAAGGGGGAGGCCTACCCACTAAAAACCTCAGGGATGGCCTTCCTCAGGCATGTAGGGAGCCCCTGGGAACAGAAAGCTTCTTCCGGGAACCCCCAGCCTCCGCTCCCCCGTCGACACAGGGGAGCCCTCCTCGGGGGAGGCTTACTACCTCCCCCGGTCTCCTCCACCGACGACGCCCCCCGGCCACGGAAGGGGCGTGGTCCATCCCGGGTCGCCGTAGCAGTCGCGACTTACTCGCGCCCGCCGGCGACCCGCGGCGGCGCCGCAGCTGTGCTACCGAGCCCGGCGCCGCCTTCTTCGAGCGGGATCGGCCATCTCCCGACCCCGCTCGGCGGCCTCCTTCTGGAGCATCACTGCCTCACAGAAGGAGGCCACAGCCCTCCAACCTCCCTCGTCCGCCAGCATTGCCGCAATCAATGCTGGCGGAGACAGATCTCGCCCGATCTCTGCGACCAAGACTCGGCGCTCGGAGGCCCACGCGGGGCACTCCGCCAGCGTATGCTGGGCCGAGTCGAGGTCGGATGCGCAGTGGTGACAATGCGTCGATCCCTCCCGTCCTATTCGACACAGATACTCACCGAAGCAGCCGTGCCCGGTGAGTATCTGAGTCAATCGGTAGGTGACCTCCTCCTTTTCCATTAGGACCTAATAAAGCGAACTGCATATCTTATGTAATGCTATCAAGTAACATATTAGGCAGACTCGACGTATTTAAATTATGTCAAATCAAAATGACAATATAAAAATGACGAAATTTACGTCTATTTCAATATGTATATAATATACATATCTATGTTATGTAGATATTAGTCATTAAGATTTTTAGATATAATTAAATATTGTAATTTTAATTGATATTAATAATAAATGTCATATGTGTAGAATGTATGAATGTAACCTCGTACATAAGTAATGCAAGTAACCGCAACTGTTTTACAAAATAAAAGTCAGTTCCAGTTTATCTCCTAGGCACATCCCGACGGCTCTTCGTTCGCCAGTTGTAACTGGGAGTCGTAAATAAGAATTAAAGTTATATTTCATTCTGCAACTTTACGAGTTGATTTTCAGCTAAGAAATTTGAGCGTTGCCTTTCCTTTGTTCCTGCAAATACGTATGTGTTGTTTTATAAATGCCTTGTCTGTATTAAGACTTCTGCTATAGTAGTACTACAATTTAATGCTCGTTCAGCAGTCTTATACAATAATCTTAACAAAGATCTAGATATATATGGCAAAGTTCATAAAGAGTGCAGGAAAATAGTAACAGAAGTGGATAGAATCTGAAGACTACTCGTAGCTAGAGGTCGAGAGTTTGTTAGTGTAGACAAGCTATTTTATCATTATTATTAACAAATGTGTTATTATTTTTGGTTATGTGCGACGTTTGTTTTTAATTTTAATTTTTTTTTTAAAGTAGATATTGTGATGATTCTCTAAGCTCGGAAATGGGTTGGACGGCGGTCTATCCTTGTCATACTTTATGCAGAGTGACAGGGAGGGACTGTTTTTAGATTTGCATTTGGGTTTGGAGAGTTACGCCAGAATCGATATCATCCATCCTCAAACCTTCAATCCTCACCATCTCAATACTTGGCAGTCCACCACTGTGCGTTTCTCTCTAGAACTTTCTGCCTCGCACAGCTAAACTGTGGAATGAATTGTCGCCTGCAGTGTTTCCGAGGCGTTACGATATCCAAACCTTCAAGAAAAGAGCGTACTCCCATTTAAAAGGCCGGCAACGCGCTTGTGACTCCTCTGGTGTTGCGGGCGTTCATGGGCGGCGGTAATTGCTTACCATCGGGTGATCCGTCTGCTCGTTTGCCCCCTATCACATAAAAAAAAAAAAAAATAAGATTGTAATTATGAAGAGCGGAGTCTCTTAACACAGGTCCATAAAAGCTTAAAAGGAGGCTCCTGCCACATTTGTAGCAAATTCTAAGAATTTAAAGAAAATAAACAAAAAAAAGTACTTGTTAAGTAAAAAATACTTTGGGAGTACTGAGACATCCCTATTTGTCCTTTGCCTTGTTCCCAAATTTAATTGGGATCGGCGCAAACATCTTCCTCTTCAACTCTTCTCTATCACTGGCCATTTCAACACATCAACATTCACACAGTCAATCCATCGTTTCTTCGTTCTTCCTCTCCCCACACGTCCATCCACTTTCAGGTACATAACTTTCCTAGTAACATTTTCATTCTCTCTCTTCACCTCAAAAAATGACTCCTTTCTCTCAATGTTTCAACAATAGAGGCTACTTTCAGACTACACCTAATATATTCATTCCTCACTCTATCCTTTCTTGTCACATTAAGTCATTATGATTTTAAACATATCGTCATCATCATTATTTTAGCTATTAGACGCCAACTGCTGGAGACAGACCTACCCCATGAGTCTCCACAGCGGCTCTGCACTGCTAGCGTCCAGTGCCTTCCTGTATTCCTCACCAAGTCGTCTCCCCTTTTCGATTAGTCTTATCCACTCGAGGACCGTTCCGCCCTGGCAGTCGTCAGTTAGTGAGCAATATGCCCTGCCCACTGCCAATTAAAGTCAGCAATTCTTCGAAGTAGATTGATGACTCTGGTCCTTTTGTGTATCTTACGATCATGCAGGGAATCTCTGAGCAAAGCCCTCTTCATTGCCGTTTGGGTGAGCTTAAGCCTCCTTATAAGGCCCAAACATATCAGTATCATTATTTGATGTATATCTAGAATAATTGTTGGACTTTATTAGTTAGAGTTAAAAATCAGGTTTCTTAAACTAAACATTCTCTGGTGATAATTTTTTTTTTAAATCTATTTTTTTTTTTGTTCTCATGCATATACAAGATTGCTCTTAAAAAAGTATTGAAATATTAGGAAAGGTAATATAAATAATCTATACATATTAATAAAATTGGAATTTCGCCTGTCTGTCTATTTGTTCCGGCTAATATCTGGAATGGCTGGACTGATTTTGACGGGACTTTTATTGACAGGTATAAGGAGTAACTCGAGATATTTTTATTTTAGGAAAACTATTTTATATTATAATAATAAAGTTATGTTGCAATATCCAAGTACTGTCCAGTACTGCACGTAATTCACGTGGGAATAACTGTAGTGTTGTTGTTTTAGCCCAAGACAATCGTACACCAATAAAACTAATAATAATATAAAAATAAATGATAATTAAATATTTTAATTATCATTTATTTTTTATAAATAATAAAACGATAAAGAAATATAAACTAAATTAACCAATTAACTTTTTAGATAAATTTCACGCGAACAAAGTCACAGGTACAGCTAGTTCTTAATAAAAATAGAAACGAACTATTAATAAAAAGTAATCTATAAACTAATTTTACTTCTAACTGATAAAACTAAACAGACAATTGTCGATATACGAATGTAGCGTAATCTATCATAAAAATATCTCATTTAGAATTTAATCAGTAACCATCTCATACAAATTCTATTTCAATTTCTGATATGGTTTTAAAATAAAGTGTAATTGTTTTACCAGTTTTCAATATTGCGCATGCTAACATCGAAAACAAATAATTTTCGAATTAACCGCGTAGTCAAATTCTTCATCTAAAGCACGTTTTGTATTATCACGAATATATACACCGTCCATTACAACGCACAATTGCCCAATCATGAGGCTAAGTGCGGGGAGCCCAGCCAAACTAACTAACCGTCCATTACAGGAGAAAATCGATATTATGTCTTTTAACTTGCCTCTTATAAAATGCTTAGCTTTCGTTTCCACTTACAAAGCTTCCTTCCGAAGCTTCAGCGGCCGAATACCTGAACATGTAAGCTCTAATGGCGGCTCGCACTAGTTTGGAGCGTCATCGCCTCCATTTATCTTCATAATATAATATGACGTCACGGTGTCATGTCAGTCATCCACAAGTGAAGTGGGTAGAGCGATTAGTGACACAGCTCTCTGCGGGAGCTATTCGACACGAATACTATGTGTAATGTGGTTAAGTTATGAGGTGAAGACAGTTATATATGGACGAACTTGTACGGAACGAATCGAATCATAATTATTGATGCAACGGAAGTGTCTTAGCGGAACCAGAAACGGAAATAGATGTCAAAAGTAAATTTTAGCAGAAACGGAAACGGATGCAGAAACGGAAGTGTAAATAATGTGAAAAAAAATTACAAATATAATTCTTTATTAAGTATCAAATACACCAAATCTAGATTAGAAATAGATATATTAGAAATCTACTATAGAAAACAATATTGCAACTTTTCAACTGAACATTTTATTAATATTCAAAATTTAGTAGTGCAAGTTATATTTTATAAAAAGTAATTTGGACGCTTTTGCACCTAACAATCTGTCCAGCGATTCGCACCGCCTCGCGCTGCGCATGCGCATGCGCAACTCTCAGACGTCGGTTGTAAACTTCCGTTTAAATCTCCATTATTAAAGTTGCGGCTACAGAAGCAGAAACGAATGTTGAAAAACGCGCGGAACTTCCGCATTTGCGGAAACGGAGATCCGTGCTTCACTAGTTATAATCCATACTATTCTGTCAGTCTATCGTGGTTTCATGCCAAATCTACTGAGGGGATTGAAATTCTATGTGTAATGTGGTTAAGTTATGAGGTGAAGACAGTTATATATGGACGAACTTGTACGGAACGAATCGAATCAATATGAAGTTATAATTATTGATGCAACAGAAGTGTCTTAGCGGAACCAGAAACGGAAATAGATGTCCAAAGTAAATTTTAGCAAGAAACGGAAACGGATGCAGAAACGGAAGTTTAAATAATGTGAAAAAAAAATTACAAATATAATTATTTATTAAGTGTCAAATACACAAATCTAAGATTAGAAATAGATATATTAGAAATGTACTATAGAAAACAATATTGCAACTTTTCAACTGAACATTTTTATTAATATTCAAAATTTAGTAGTGCAAGTTATCAATCAATACATAGTATAAAACAAAGTCGCTTTCGCTGTATGTCCGTATGTATGCTTAGATCTTTAAAACTACGCAACGGATTTTAACGCGGTTTTTTTTTAATAAGATAGATTGATTCTTAAGGAAGGTTTGTATGTATAATAAATGCATAATATAGTAGAGAAACACTGATAAATTTAAAGGTTTCTAATGTGATGTCGTAAATAAGCACGTTTTTTTGCGCTTATATTGCAAACGCTGGCTGAACCCTACGAGATAGACCAAAATAATGTACTACAGTATTGTACAACTTACAAAAATCGACAAAAAAGTCCGCGATGGTAATATATCTATCTCTTAGGGATAACCCACCATAACCATTTTTTCACTGCACCCGTGCGAAGCCAGGGGGGTCGCTAGTATTTTATAAAAAGTAATTTGGACGCTTTTGCACCGAACAATCTGTCCAACGATTCGCACCGCCTCGTGCTGCGCATGCGCAACTCTCAGACGTCGGTTGTAAACTTCCGTTTAAATCTCCATTATTAAAGTTGCGGATACAGAAGCAGAGACGAATGTTGAAAAACGCGCGGAACTTCCGCACTTGCGGAAACGGAAACGGAGATTCGTTGCATCACTAGTTATAACCCATACTATTCTGACAGTCTATCGTGGTTTCATGCCAAATCTACTGAGGGGATTGAAATTCAATTTTTGTCGAAGCGAGACTAGGGTCGTCTGTTTGAATACCTCCGTCTAACCTATTTCTGCTGCAAAGCAATTCCTGTATGAAAGCAAAGATAGGCAGCGATCCATATGTACTATAGGCGACTGTAATAACCCACAGGTGCGCAATCTGCTTGTTTGCCAACAAATTGAGGACCTCCGTAGTCGAGCGTTTGGTATACCGGTTTCAAGGTCAACTCGGAGGCAGATATCTGTGTGATGAATGCGAGCATTTGTACCTTAGTTATGGTTGTTTTAAGATATTACTATTAAATTTATTTATATATATATAATATATGTATGTCTATCCGTTATCCTAGATCTCATAACACAAGCTAAACAGAGCTTATGTTGGGTTGGCTAATTGGTGAACTGGTAAGTGTAGGAAAACATTATGAAGCAATGATCTGCATAGACCTGCGAAGAAAATCAAAGGTGTTATATAGACCACCAATCCGCATTGGGCCAACGTAGTCAACACCTTTGAGCCTTTTTTTTCTAACACTGAACACTGAACGGATCTCATCCCAAGGGACACTATCCGCTAAAAACATTCTAGATGACTTTCTTCAGGCATGTAAGGAGCCCCCGGGAACGATAATCGACTTCCGGGAACCCCCAGCCTCCGCTCCCCTGACGCAGGGGAGCTCTCGTTGGGGAAGGCTTCAATGCCTCCCCCGATTTCCTCCACCGACGACGCCCCCCGGCCACGGGAGGGGCATGGTCCTTCCCGGGTCACCATATCCGCAGGCGAGACTTACTCGCACCTGCCGAAGCCGTGCTACCGAGACCGGCGACGCCTCCGTCTAGAGCAGTGGTTCTTAACCTTTTAGTTATGAGGGACCATTTTGCCAAATGTTTACCTTACCGAGGTCCATCCACTTAGTTTACCTAAATTAAGGGTTGTGTGATAAAGAAAACAAGCACAATTTTATAATTAGCACTCATTTATTTATTATTTGGGAAAAATCTATTTTTTTTAATTTAATGTAATTTTTGTGACTGCATACTCTTTACTAACTTCTGAATTCTTAGTTCAGTGCTACTCAAAGCTAAACGCATGTCAGCAGTGACATCCAACCGATTTTGATGCTTGTTTTTAATAATGATGCTCATTTCATCGTCGACGCTACAAGTGACGATCGGAAACCTGCCCCGCTTCAACAAAGAACGAATGCAGTATGGAACGAAACCGCCACCCCCGCCCTCGTGCACCGCGTTTCGCCTTCGGTCTCGTAGGTACGCGCGGCTCGCGTTGTTTCGACTCTACTCATTACGGCAGGTGACATATTATTAGGATGGCTTCGCGGACCACTTGCAATGTCTCCAGGGACCACCAGTGGTCCGCGGACCACCGGTTAAGAACCACTGGTCTAGAGCATCACTGCTTCACAGAAGGAGACCACAGCCCTCCAACTTCCCTCGTCCGCCTGCATTGCCGCAATCATTGCCGGAGTTGACAAGGGCCTAATTATAGTAAGGAGTAAGCCCTTCGGTGAGGACGTATATGAGTTGTGATGACATATTATAAATGCGAAAGATACTCCTTCTGTCTGTCATGATTTCACATTAACACTACTGACTGAACTCTATTAATTTATTTCCTGATCATCCAGCAAAATTAACAGCATATACATTTGTTTATCTCAATTACAAAACATACACAGATAATATCTAAGTTTATTACGATAATTATTGTTATAAATACATGGAATTACAAACCAAGTTTTGTTAAAATCTGTCGAGTAGTTCTTGTTTCTATAACGGTTATACATACAGACATACAAAAATTTTACTGATTGCATTTTTGTCGTCAGTATGGTCGCGACTGCTACGGCGACCTGGGATAGACCACCCGGGGGGCGTCGTCGGTGGAGGAGACCGGGGGAGGTAGTAGCCTCCCCCGAGGAGGGCTACTACCTCCAGGCAGGGAAGCGGAGGCTGGGGGTTCCCGGAGGTGGCTTGGTGTTCCCGGGGGCTCCCTACATGCCTGAGGAAGGCCATCCCTGAGGTTTTTAGTGGGTAGGCCTCCACCTTCTGGGGAGGAGAGCCCCACATAACCCCGGCTCGCCACAGCCGGGGTATGCAATTTAAAAAAAAAAAAAAAAGGTACCGCGAATAGTATTAAGTTGTGTGCGCGATTATATGTTTCCGAGTGTATGTGTTTGTGTATATTTATGTATGTATATGTATGTTTGTATGTGACTACTCAGATATAACATTTAGAACCAAGAAAATATCAGTATCACTAAAGCTACATATAGCCATAAATTAGTATGAGACGATACAATAGGGAATGTTTCATTCGAATCATAACATATTATAAAACAAAGTCGCTATCCGCCGTCTGTCTGTCTAAAACTACGCAACGGATTTTGATGCGGTTTATTAGATAGATAGAGTGATTCTTAAAGAAGCTTTATATGCATAATACATGCATAATATAGTAGAGAAACAATGATAAATTTAGAGGTTTCTAATGTGATGTCGTAAATAAGCGTTTTACGCTGGCTGAACCCTACGAGATAGACCAAAATAATGTACTACATTATTGTGCACCTTAAAAAGTTCAACATAAAAGTCCGCGATGTCTATCTCTTAGGGATAACTCACCATAACCATTTTTTCATTGCACCCGTGCGAAGCTGGGGTGGGTCGCTAGTATATTCTATAACAGGGTCGTCTTTTGTCGCAAAATATCAGTATTTGTATAGCTGTATTCCAGCATAAGGTAGGTAATGTGTTATATATCACATAAGCCTTAGCTTAGTTGGGCTAGGTAAATTGGTGTAAGAGTAAAAAAAAAATAGAATTCTTTAAGAGTCCCCATTTTCTATTTCATTCTCTCATCTTCCAATGTGATCGTTTTGGTGTTACTATTATAATAATTGCAATGTCAACCTACAAACGGTGTCCTGCAGAACGCTTTCCCGCGAAGGAGGATTTAATATCGCAGTGCTCTGCTGGTTCTTATGCAATATACCTTTAAAAAAGTATATTTATTATTTAATTATAATTTGGTTAAGGGTAATAGCTTTTGCCCACGGCTACATATGCGCGGAAGTCGGTTTATGGCGCGAAGGTTTTATCGCGCTTCCCGTGGGACTATCCGTTTTTCCGAGATAAAAATACCGCAAAACCTTGCTCAAGAATCAATCTATCTATTGATGAAAACCGCATAAATATCTGTGCAGTAGTTTTTGAGTAAAGCCTTTAATTGCGCATCCCGTGGGATCTGTAGATTTTTCCGAGACAAAAACATAGGCTACCTATGTTACTTGGGGATAATGTAGCTTTCCAAAGGAGAAAGAATTTTTGAAATCGGTCCAGTAGTTTCGGAGCCTATTCATTACAAACAAACAAACAAACAAATCTTTCCTCTTTATAATATTAATATAGACAAAAAAAAATCAACTTGTACATAAATCTGTGTTAATATTCTTACAGAGGGCGTCCTTGATATTATACTCGTAAATGTAAAAACGCAACTACACGAGCGAGAGAAGCGAATGTTTTTTCCGAAGTTGAGCGAAACTCGGTCTGAATTATAAAATTGGCGTCTAACGCACATGGAAGCTTACCCCAAGAGGGCACTGTTCACTCACGACCCAAGTATCCGACGTAATTATTTCTATTGTCTTTTATTATTCCCCACAAATAATATTACATTGCCCTGGGATTGAGGAGGTGCGCTATATGTACATTGTATTATGTATTTTTTTTGTTGATTCACTTAGGCCTATTCCATTAAACCAGTACTATTCTATACTTAGCCTCGTGCCATGCAAGTCTATACTTATAACAAATCTGTAGAGGGGTCAATTCTGTACATGTATATTTCCAAAATAACTATCAGGGGGTGATTAGGGATCGATACTGATGCCGAAAATTCAATCAGTAAAACTTTTGTCTGTCTGTCTGTCTGCATAACCGTTATAGAAATAAAACTACTCGAGGGATTTTAACGAAACTTGGTAAAATTATTTTTAATACTCCTGAGCTGGTTATAGTATACTTTTCATCACGCTACAGTCAATAGGAGCAATAGGTCAATAGGATATATGAGGAAAACGGGACCAATTACTCCATTTTTAGCTTTCGTCACGTGTGCGAGCTTAATGCTTAAAGCTACACAGAATTCATATATGATGGAAATGTTCTCCTTAAAATTATATAAAAAATATCTCACGACAGCATATGTCAATCTTTTATGGTTGACTCACAATAACACATGTAACAATTGATCATGAAATCATGTATGACGGAATGTTCTTCTAAAACGTATGATCTGTCGTAATAATTTAACGATATATTGTACACGGCACAGGGATAAATAAACGTTGCGATGTTAAGTTATTGACAGACAGTTTAATAATGCTCTAAAAATGGCGGACACTGGCTTTTATACTTTTACACAAGCAACTTATTAATCGATTTATAACAATATTAATACAATGCAATACAACAATAGTTATTAATTTGCATCAAAATTATTACTAAGCAGTATACTTATATAATTAAACATTGTATAGATTTTTAAATTATATTGGGTTCCGTAAACCGGAAGTGGCATTTTCAGTATATTAAGATTATGATTAAAAATTTGATTACGGCTGTCAGTATTGGCTTTAGATTAGTTTTATAATTTATAATAAGATAATTATGTGATAATTTATTAATATATGGGGGTAATACAATTTATGATTTAGCGGGGCGGCGTGCCGGAAGCTGAACTTGTAACAATATTTATTCCTTCTTTGTTGTCTTTGTATCATAAAAGCATACAGTAATGCAAACAAATACCAAAGCAAGAGGAGCTGCTAAGAGCTATCTCATTGAAATTGAACGAGCACAACGTGGTATTCTGAAGGTTGCTGCAGGTCTCCCATATCGCTACCCTACGGTTGATTTATATAGGCAATGGGATGTTCTTATAGTAAGACAATCATTTATTTTGCGTACTATTCTTAAAATGCATAGACAAATAAAGTTTGATCCAGAACCATTGGTGAGAAGGCGAAGAAAGGATATTGTGTGCCCAATACAAGCTTATACAACGGCCGCGTCTCACAATTTCTTTTGCTTTCTTAGAAGTTTTTTGTATAACAGTTTAAACTGTACTCTCATAATTTATCCACTTTCGAGGTTTCACTGTAAGCTTAGAGTTACTGAGTATCTGAAATCGCTGGACTATGAAGAAACTGAGTCATTACTTAAACCTCCGAGCTAATTGTTTTCAGATTACCAAAATAATTAAACACATTGATTTGACTGTTTTTTTTTATCTATCATTGTTTGTCATTATTTGTCTTTATTAATTACAATTTTGTTTACTTTTGTTTAAATTTTCTTTTGTCGTACGTGAGGGGCCCTGGTGACCTGTATCACAGGTTTCTCTGAAACCTACTTCAGGCACGAGTCTCCCACATACAAAAACGTGCCTTGTTTAGAATTAATTACCTAGTACTTAATTAATTTTATAATTGTGTTGTTGTATTTTTAGTTTTATCTTGTGTGTGTGGAGATAAATAAATTTGATTTTTATTTTATTTTATTATTACCAAAGCAAAAAACAAACAACAATCACTTAAGGCCGTTCGAAGCGGCCGCCCGCCCAAAGTGGCCGCGAGCCATGATTTAATAACGCGCATCATAATAGCGGCCATAATTCATTCCCGCATTACCGCCACACGTCCACGTAATCCCCAAATAATTTAAAACGAGATTTGCCTGTCCCCTTTTAATTATTGCGTCGAAAGTCATTTTTGAATCAAGGCGCTGAACTGTTTTGATTTAAAGTTTGAGTAATTAAATGTGTTAACAAATATGTTTTTCACTCTATTTCTTAATCCCTACTAATATTATAAATGCGAAAGTTTGTAAGTATGGATGTATGTTACTCTTTCAAGTTAAAACTACTGAATGGATTTTAAACAAAATTCCTCGTCCATCGTCCTAAATGTTCATGTAATATTTTCATCGCTCATTTACTATCGCTTTTTCTTTCACTCATTCTCTTTCCGCGCCGGTCAACCTAGGAATTTAATATATTAGCAATGTTGACCAGATTTTTTTTATATATATAGTAAATAATATTCATTTGTAATAAATAAAAAATTGTAAAAAATACTAATAACTAAATAATAAGTAACCACTATGTCCAACAGTGGGCGTCTATTGGCTGAAATGATGATGATGATGATGATGAAGTAACCAAAACAATATAAATTGTTGAAATAAATACGTTGAGGAAATCATATTAATTGTAATAAATATGTATGTATGTATGTATATATATATATATATATGTATGTGTATATATATATATAATTATATTAATACTAGTATTAACTTATAATTAAACATTGTTAGTCTTAAGGAATAGTTAGTAATGGTTGAAATAGTATATTATAGTAGAAAATAAATATAGACGGGGCTATGACTGTGGGAGACGGCACCGTCAATTTCCACAACACGGAGAAAAGACACCTTCTCCTAACCGAGAATTGATATGTTACTTGTAAATAGATATTAAATAAATACATAAAAAACACTAGCACAAAAAAAGAGTGCGGGCCAAATAAAAAATATAAATAAATGGAATAATTGAAAAATTATTTCATATATTTCCTTAATTAATGTGTATTGTTTTATTATTTGTGTATTATACGAGTATGTATTGTTTTTATATATATTATTACACTTTGTATATACTAAATTATATTATATATTATAAAATATTTAGATTATAATATATAATACTAGCGGACCCGACAGACTTCGTCCTGTCAAAAAGATTTGTAAAGTGGCAGTTTTTTGTTCCTACTTGAAATGACATATGATGACATTAATTTGTTTGACAGAACTAACGTCACTTTTTTGTCTTGCCAAAGGTTCAAATTGGCTTTTAAGTATTAATTGTTTGTATAAAAATGATGACTTTACACTTTTTCGAATTTTATTTTTTTTATTTTCTCTACGTACAAACCTTCTCTGGACTTCTACGAATAATTCAAGACCAAAATTAGCCAAATCGGTAAAGGCGTTGTTGAGTTATGCGCTTACCAACACATTTTGCGATTCATTTTGATATATAAGAAGATTATAAATGGGAAAGTGTGTCTGTCTGTTTGTCCGACTTTCACGGCAAAACGGAGCGACGAATTGACCTTATTTTTTACGTGGAGATATTTGAAGGGATGAAGAGCAACATATGCTACTTTTTATCCCGGAAAGATTGACAGATCCCACAGGATGCACAATAAAGGCTTCGCTCAAAAACTACTGCACAGATTTTCATGCGGTTTTCATCAATAAATAGAGTGATTCTTGAGCAAGGTTATGCGGTATTTTTTATCTCGGAAAAAAGGATAGTCCCACGGGAAGCGCGATAAAACCTTCGCGCCATAAACCGACTTCCGCGCATATGTAGCCGGGGGCAAAAGCTATGACCCTTAACCCTCTATAGACCCAATCCCGAAATCCACGCGGGCGAAGCAGCGGGCAGAAAACTAGTTTTATATAGTTTACAATACACCTCACCTCACTACTCTAATACTTACATTGCCATGGGTTGATTGGAAGAAATCCCTATTGTAAATGTTATATTGTTCTTACCTATGTTGTACAATAACGTGTATATAAATAAATAAATAAACATAATTAATAAATGCCCTTTACAAGAACAATAAAATTATTTAATACAGAATCATGAAAGTTAGTTCACAATAAAAATACCTGATATTTATATGTCCTGTACCAAAACAATAATTATTTATTTATTCGTTAAATCGTATGTACTAAAAATTGCATCTTGTGTTTATCATTCGAAAGATCATTTACCTTTTTCCATTAAACTAATTATCACATGTGCTTTAAATTTACTGAAAGGTAAAACCACTTAACTGAAATTCCCTGGTGGGCGTTGACAATGATCTGCTTACACCTGCGAAGAAAGTCGTAGGTACAGGTTTTTTTTTTTTTTTTATTGCTAAAGTTGACAAACAAGCAGGCTGCCCACCTGATGGTAAGTGGTAACAGTCGCCTATAGTACATGTGGTTCCCACGAGATTCGCAGCAAATCTGCAAACCTCATAAGAACCACAGTGTACGTTGCCAACTTGTGACATAAGATGTAAAGTCACAAGTACCCAGTAATTTCACTGCCTATCTTACCCTTCACGCCGGAACACAGCAAAGCGAACCCTGCTGTTTGGCGGCGGAAATAGGTAAGACGGAGGTACCCATGCAGACGACCCTGGTACAGAGTCTACCTCCTAGAAAACGAATAGTAACGTTTTAATTACTAATTTGATTGCGTTTGACAACGATCTCACCTGATGTTAAGCGAAGATGTTGTCTAAGGTGGAACACGCAAGCTCAAATAGTACCTATTTACTATTGCCTTGAAAATCTCTATATTATAAGTATCGGGGAACAAGGACGCTGGTAGAGAATTCCATTCCTTGGCGGTTCGCATAATGAAGAACGAAGCGAAACGAGAGGTACAAAGAGGTGGAATTTCGACCACATACGGATGGAGTCCCTGGCCACGTCTTGTCGTCCGATCGTGGAAGGGTGCAGACGGAATCAATTCATGCAATTCCTGAACACACTCCCCGAAATGTAACCTGTAGAAAACGCGCAGACGCGCGAATTGGCGGCGACGTTCTTTTTTTTTTTTTTTTTTTTTATATTCTAGGCGCGGCAAATGACCTCCTCCCGCCTGATGTTAAGCGGTGAAAGAGGCCCAAATGAGATGACAGATAGGATAGTGACTTTACTCCACTCTCCTACCTGCCCTATCCCTGCCGGCCCAAAAGATGCCTTTTCACGCCTCTTTTGAAGGAACCCATGTTGTAGGATGTAGGAAACACATACGCAGGCAGAGAATTCCAAGTGCGGGAAGTACGGCAGAAGAAGGAATCTTGGAATTTCTTAGTGCGGTGAGGAATGGGGGACGTAGTGTACGGATGGCTCCGAAGACCCTTACGTGTGTTCCTATAAAGGAAAGGAGAGGGAGGGATAAGGCTAAAGAGTTCTTCAGAGCATTCCCCATGAAACATCCGATAGAAGGCGCTAAGAGAGGCGATATCACGACGAAGTTGTAGAGGCTCGAGAGTGTTGGTTGCCTCTACATCGCCGATTATGCGGATTGCGCGCCGCTGCAATCTGTCCAGAGCTTCAAGAAGGTATTGAGCGGAGCCGTCCCATAGGTGCGAGCAATATTCCACACAGGACCTGACCTGAGTTTTATAAAGCAGGCAGAGTTGGTCCGGGGTAAAATACCGTCGCACCCTTTTTTTTTTTTTTTTGTTTCCCTGAGGAAAATGCATTAAATTGCATACCCCGGCTGTGGCGAGCCGGGGTTATGTGGGGCTCTCCTCCGCAGAAGGGGGAGGCCTACCCACTAAAAACCTCAGGGATGGCCTTCCTCAGGCATGTAGGGAGCCCCCGGGAACAGAAAGCTTCTTCCGGGAACCCCCAGCCTCCGCTCCCCCGTCGACACAGGGGAGCCCTCCTCGGGGGAGGCTTACTACCTCCCCCGGTCTCCTCCACCGACGACGCCCCCGGCCACGGAAGGGGCGTGGTCCATCCCGGGTCGCCGAAGCAGTCGCGATATCCTCGCGTCCGCCGGCGACCCGCGGCGGCGCCGCAGCTGTTCTACCGAGCCCGGCGCCGCCTTCTTCGAGTGGGATCGGCCATCTCCCGACCCCGCTCGGCGGCCTCCTTCTGGAGCATCACTGCTTCACAGAAGGAGGCCACAGCCCTCCAACCTCCCTCGTCCGCCAGCATTGCCGCAATCAATGCCGGCGGAGACAGATCTCGCCCGATCTCTGCGACCAAGACTCGGCGATCGGAGGCCCACGCGGGGCACTCCGCCAGCGTGTGCTGGGCCGAGTCGAGGTCGGATGCACAGTGGTGGCAATGTGTCGATCCCTCCCGTCCTATTCGACACAGATACTCACCGAAGCAGCCGTGCCCGGTGAGTATCTGAGTCAATCGGTAGGTGAACTCCTCCTTCCCGTGGAGCCAAGCCTCGAGGTTCGGGAGTACGGCACCGACGGCCCGCTGGCGCGCGCAGATCCGTAATTCGAGCTGCGCACGCCAGGCCGCCACAATCCGTCGGTGCCACTCCCGCTTATGCACTTCGTGCGCGGGTTCCAGGGCGCTCCACCCATCGCTCCCCCGGTCGACACGCCGCGACGCATACGTCGCCGCGTACATGTCGGCCAGGATGTCGAATGGGGGGGAGCGTCCCAGAACCGTCGCCGCCTCGTACGAGATTGTACGGTAGCCTCGTACGATCCGTATGGCCATTATCCGCTGCAGGCTCCGTAGCAGAGCTCTGCAGCGGGGGGACCTCGCGCAGTCTTGCGACCACACGGGAGCCCCATACATGGCCACGGATCGCACGACGCCCTCGTACAGGCGGCGAACTCCATCCCTCGGTCCCCCGAGATTGGGCAGCAGGAGATGCAATGCGCCCGCCACCCTTTTGGCTCGGGGGACCAACCGCACGAAATGCTCCTCGAAGCTCCAGCGGCGGTCCAGGGTGAGGCCCAGGTACTTGATGTACGGCCCCACCGGGACCACCGCGTCACCCACCCGGATCCGGCAGCTGGGTGGTTCCCGGCGCCTCGGAAGGCCGTGGAACCATAACGCCTCGGTTTTGTGAGGCGCTATTTCTAAGCCCAGCCGGCGGATCGCCCGCACGACACATGCCACCCCAAGCTCGGCAAGCCTGAGCACCGGCCCGAAGTCGGCCCCAGTCGTCACGACGAGAGTGTCGTCAGCGTAGCAGACGACACTCACGCCGCGAGGAAGGCTGGTGCGAAGGACCGCGTCGTATGCGAGGTTCCATAGCAGGGGTCCCAACACCGACCCCTGCGGAACGCCGCATTCGACCCTCCTCGACGTTTCCATCCCGTCCCGTCCCATCACGCCGATCGTCCTGTCGCGCAGATAGTCCCCGACCACGGCCCGCAGGTAGGGAGGCAGCTCGTGGTATACGAGCGCCTCCCTAATAGCCTGCCAGGGGAGAGTGCCGAAGGCGTTGACGATGTCTAACGACACCGCCAACGCCACCCCCCCCGATCGGACTGCAGACTCCGACAGGGAACGAACACGCTGGATGGCGTCCAGCGTTGATCGCCCCCGCCGGAATCCAAATTGGCAGTCCGATAGGTCGGGACCCGCGCGCGACAGGTGCTCGCTGATACGAGCGGAGATAACCCTCTCGAAGAGTATCCCCGCCTCGTTCAGCAAGCAGATCGGACGGAACGAAGATGGAGCGTCGCCAGTCCTTCCCTCCTTCCTGAGGAGCACCAACCTGGCCGACTTCCAGTCGACGGGAAACACGCCCTCGCGGAGACAGCTCGTGAAGAGCTGCCTCACCGTGCTCCCGAACGCCCTGAGCGCCAGCGCTAGCACCTTTCCCGGGACCCCATCCGGTCCCGGGGCAGTGTTGCGCGCAGAGAGCCGCGAAACGGCCCTGGCGAGCTCGCTCTCCGTCACCCGGAGGTCGTCCGACCAAGGGACGGAGCGGTGGGGGGACTGTCCCGGACCCTCGGGAAGAGCGTATCCACCGCTCTTCCCACGACGAGAGGGTCCAGGGTCTCCGTCAGCGGAGGGACCCACGGTCGGAGCTTGCCCAGTACCATCCGGTACGGGCGCCCCCATGGGTCCCTCTCCAGTCCCCCCAGCAGCTCGCGCCAGGACCGCTCCTTGGCGTCGGCGATGGCGACGCCGAGCGCCTTGGCCGCGGCTCCGTACGCGCTTCTGGCGCTCAGGACTTCGTCGACTGAGGCTTGCCGTCTTCGACGGGCTCTGAGGTACTGGCGGCGCGCGGCTACTACAACGACCCGTAGCCGCGCGATCTCCTCGTTCCACCAGTACGCAGAGCGCCGCCGGGGCGGCCTGACTCGGGGCATGGAGACGTCGCAGATCGACGTCATCGTGTCCCGGAGCCAGGCGGCCCGCGCATGCACATCGAGGTCGGGCGAAATCCGTGCCTCCTCCGCCCAGTCCGCGACGTGGGCAGCGGCTAGAGCCGCATCCCAGTCCAGCCGCTTGATGGACCAACGTCGCGGACGGCTGTCCTCCTGGAACCGTCGCACCCTGTTCAGGACACCGAGTTTCCTTGAGGCAGTGGTTATGACGGACTCTATGTAGTCTCTGGTATTCAGATCACAGCGAATGTTCATACCAAGCAAGGAGATGGTGCTCTGGGCGGGAAGAGTAGCGCCCTGAAGACAGGGAAGGGGGAGGAAAGGTGACTTTTTAGCCGAGAACGCGCACACCTGAGTTTTCTTAGCATTGAACTCAACGAGATTGCTGGAGCCCCATTCGGAGATGAGATCCAACGTCCCGTTGAGCTCAGTAATAAGATTCTGCCTATCCCTACTAGTATTGTCTCGCGTGGCCCCTGAGCTTCCATGATATACTCCGTGCACTGTACTATCATCTGCATAGCAATGTATACTACCCAGGGAGAGCATGTCATTGATATGCAGAAGAAACAATGTCGGGGATAAAACGGAGCCCTGCGGAATACCAGCGCTGACTGTCACGAACCGCGAAGCGCAGTTATCGACGACAACGCGAATTCTTCGCTCGTGGAGGAAGCTAGCAGTCCATGTACAGAGCTCCGCGGGCAATCCGTATGCTGAAAGCTTGGAAAGGAGAGCCTTGTGCCATACTCTATCGAAAGCTTTAGCAATGTCGAGGCTGATAGCCACAGACTCACCGCGCTTGTCGATAGATTCTCCCCATCTGTGCAAAAGGAACGCTAGAAGGTCACCTGTAGGCCGATTAGGACGAAACCCATACTGACGGTCATTAATTAGCGAGTGACCTTCTAGGTGTCGAATCAGCTGAGCATTCAATATCCTCTCCATGACTTTGCACAGAATGGAGGTGACGGCTATAGGGCGATAGTTAGCCGGATCGGAACGGTTTCCCTTTTTGGGGACCGGCTGCACATTGGCTTCCTTCCAAGATTTCGGCACACAACCAGCAGAAAACGACAGGCGGTATAAACGCGTCAGGACTGGAGTCAACTCCGCTGCACACCTCTTGAGCACGATCGCTGGAATGCCATCCGGACCACTCGCTTTCCGAGTATCGATCGACTGAAGCTCCGCGTCTTATGCGGATCCCGGGCATGGAAACGCCACAATGGGGGAGTATCGGAGGTTGTGCACCACAGTCGTCGACACGAGAATGAGCCGCGAACATTTTCGCCAGGAGGTCGGCTTTCTCTTGCGGCTGATGAGCGAGAGAACCATCGGCGCATCTCAGCGGTGGCAGCGAGGGTTGGCAGAAGTTAGATTGCACAGCTTTAGTCAGGCGCCAGAAAGAACGGCTACCAGTAGGGTGCGCTAGCAGTTCCTGACCAACCTGGGCAACGCGCTGAGCATCCGCTCTGATGAAAGCCCTCTTGCAAGACTTGGTGGCATTATTGTAGGCTGTTTTCAGTAGGTTAGTGTTGGGATCCCCGGTTGTTCGACCTCTGATCCAAGCGCGGTATGCAAGCTGTTTGTTTTCAACAGCGGACGCACACTCGCGGTTGAACCAGAGGTTTCGTCTGCCTCTGCTGACGAGGTTGGAATACGGAATATAGTATTCCATTCCTAGCAGGATCTCGTCAGCAACAGAGGAAGCGCAGGAGTTCGGATCCATCCCACTGAAACAGCGCTGCCGCCAAGGGACAGATGCAAAGTAGTCCCGCATACCATCCCAATCTGCTGACGCATAGTGCCACAAACGGCGCGCTGCAACCATAAGTGACGGTCTAGATGCCTGAGGTGCTGAGACAGATATCAGACAGTGGTCCGAGGATCCAAGTGGAGCCCGAACCACCACCCGATACCCGCCGGGGCGATACGGGCGATGTTCGAGGGTCTGGAGAGTTTTGGTTGTTAATGCCTCGTCGTTTATTAGTCTTTTGGCGCGTGTGTCAATAGCTTCCAAGGCCTTAAGCCACAATAGGTAACCAAACCACACCGAGTCAGCGTGGTTGACTAATACCCAATCCCCAATAGTTAGGATAGGCTTGTGCCCCTCAGTGGGCATGTGTACGAGCTGTGATGAATGCGAAAGAGCCATATAATTCATAGAGGTTATGACGTTTTCGCCTGGACATTTTATTTAAATACGTACTTCCTTTAAACAACATGTTTATAGAAAAAACTACTGAAAAGTTTTTACTGAAACTTTACAAAAATATAGCTTATATGTCAGAATAATAAATAGGCTACAATGTATAAAGATATACCCCACTCTAATATAAGCTACTCGAAATATTAATTCTGCGTAGACGAAGTCGCGGGCACAAGCTAGTTACAAATACAGCATTCGAACCTATCTCAAAATCAAACAGCGAACAATTTCAGTCAAGATCAATACTAACTTTTAATTAGTTTATTGTTTGTCCTCGCTTAGATGACACTACTTCAGTTTGAATACTGGATTAATGTTTAACAATAGAAATATATCTGTTTTGTGGACGATTGTGTGATGCTTAGAGTTTGAGATGGTAAAATATTTACAGATAATAATGATTGGCTAAGAACCGGTCAATAATATTTTGTGCTATAACATATTGGATTCTTAATTTTCGTATAATGATACTTCGTTGACATATTTCTTTACTCAAATATCGTGGCAGATCGTAAGAAAAATATATTTCAGAAACAGACGGAATGAACAATCCCACCAACCTTCCATGGCCCTATCAACCATCTTGGTTTTACGGACCGAAGCCGCGGGAGATGCGCGCGGAACCTGCACACAGCGCTCTGCCGCGCGCACTTCTTCACTCCCTACAAATTGTTTAAGTCTTCCTCCATTGTCCCTAGGTCTCTCTCCCCATTCTGGGGCGGACAAACACACAAACGCCTTCGGCTCTCCCCGAGGTCGCCGCGTATCCACCGTAGTGTGCCGCTGGCTTCGTCTTAGTCACCTCTGTCCTCTTCGAACGGTTGTTCTCTTCTGTCTTCGCCTCTGCTGATCCCACTCCTTACGTAGTGCCACCGATGCGTGAAATCCCGCAGTCGCAGCCTCCGTCCCTACAAGGTCGCAGTAGTAAATCAGGCCCACCCCAACTGTCTTCACCGTATCTAGTAAGACCCTACGCGCGTTGCTATACAGCCTACATTCCCATAGTACGTGGTGTAGGTCCTCAACCTCGCACTCCCCACAAGGACAACTACTACAGTACAGTCCACGAAAGCCTAAAGAGCCTACCGTTAATTTGACCATGCCCCGTCAGCAGTTGAGACGCCTCATAGTCCGGTTCGCTCCTGCGAAGAGCCAAGAGCGGACTCAGATGTTGCGAGAAGCTCTTTCTTGGTAACTCGGGCTTCACGCACTCCACCTAGTCTACCGGCACGCAGCACCTCGAAGTCAGGGTAAAACCCCGGCCAACACCGGTAAAGCGACAGAGCTCGTCGTCCAGTATGCCTTGGTCAGAAGGACCAAGGCGGGTCTCTGTGTGCGCAGTAGTCTCTGTGTAGCACTCCGCACAACGTGAAGAGACGCGCGCTCAGCCCAGCATCAGCAGCATATGTCACCGTGGCGATATAAGTGCCACGGTACAGAACTTTTAGGGCTCTGTACCGTATCCCCAAGAGGACGCCGATACCCTGGACATCTTGCCGAAGCAATTTGCCGCCCACTCCCCTATCTCTAGTCTAGTCTAGTAATAAGTAAGAAATACGGTAACTAAGCACTGCAGAGCCCTAATCATAGGCCTATAGGTAGCTACTGCAGTATGCTCCTATAAACTACATTTAACGATCTTTTTCCTTCAGCATAAACATGCAGATTCTTCGAGGAAACACGTGAGCAAGCCACATAGAGCTGACTGTTGCAATGTAAGCGCAAAAAATGAGTTTTTTTTACGACCTCACATTAGAAACCTCAAAGATTGTAACCTATGTGTTATTCTGATGTATAAGCTATATTGTGGTAAAGTTTCAATCAAATCCATTCAGTAGTTTTTACGTGAAAGAGTTACAAACATCCATACATCCATACTTACAAACTTTCGCCTTTATAATAGTAGTAGGATTATCTTAAATGAAACAAAAATAAAATAAAAAATCGATATAATAATAAAAAAGCACTTACTGAGAAGGAAAATATAGATATCCATAGATTGGAATTAGGGTTTTAACGCTACTAATTCATGAAATGTGAGTCTACTAGTTCAAAAAATTTACTAAAACGAAGAACAAAGAAAACCCCAAGAGAACACTCATCCAAAGTGCTGGCTTAATTACAAGATATTTGTAGCGTCAGCAAATAAGCCCTAAACTTTCGTCTAAAGCTGTTTTATGTGATATGCCTGGGAACTTACTATTTTCAGAGATTGTAAAAATTTAATATTGAACTTTCAAAATAGTATTTCATCTTTTAGCTTATTGTTGTAATAATAAGTTGTAAACATAAAATTTTACAATAAAAGCGTAAAGAAACGAATAGCAAATAAAACCAGAAAAGCCTCTTGTAATATTTTATTTACACAAATATTATTAATTGCAAAAAAGCATGTTTTGATTGTGTATTTAGTGCAAGTACATTAGAAGCTGATCTCACATAAATAGTCTGAACCCTACTTCCTGTACAAGATTAAAATTTATTTTTAATTTTAAGAATGTTTGAATAAATATAGTTGTCTCTATTCTACTCTATGTTATAGTATATAGATAGGTACCAAGGTTCATGGTCTTATCTTCAATTCAACCCCTATTTCACCCCCACATTGGTAAAAATTTCAAAATGCTAGAACAAACGATTTTTTGTTTCTTATGACGTGATATTTGATGAACGTGCATACTAACTTTCAACCCTTTTTTAACCCCCTAGCTAGTCGAAATTTCAAGAATGCTATAACAAATGTTTAATGATTTCTTATCAAATGCTGAAATATAAAGTTTCATGGTTTTATCTTTTAAAATTAAGAAATCCCATACAAACTTTCAACCTCTATTTCAACCCCTTCATCCCTTTTAATTTTCAACGAAAAACCTAAAACATTTCGAAAAACATTTTCAAATTAAAAAGTAGCCTATGTTTTGTCTCAGGATCTAAAGATTGTCTGTACCAAATTTCATCAAAATCGGTTGCGAGGTTTAAGCGGGAGAGCGTAACAGACAGACAGACAGAGTTACTTTCGCATTTATAATATTAGTTGGGATTTACACAATATAAATACATTAATATATTATATATACACGACAAATTAAATGCGACACGTGTCACGGATGAGACATTTTATTAGCACATATGTTTTCCAGAACATCCGCTGCGTCGTTTTTATTAACGTGACCATAGAACATAATAACTTTTTTCTATACTTAAGATTAAAAGCTTTTGCTTGTTCATCTTCTTCGATTTAACTTTATTCGAATTATAAAATTGATTCAATTTTTAATAAACAAAAAAGACTGGAAATAATGTGAGACGACTAATAGATGTTACTTTGAAATCAAAATAATGTATATATGACAATTTTATACAAAATATCGAATACTATTAGCCTGTAACGGCTATATTTTCTGTGCCTTCAAATACACTTTTTTATTTTTATCTGCGTTTATTCCTTCTTTCTTGAATAAAATCGTATCTTATCGAATTCGGTTTATAATAATAGTCCGTGTATTATACATTTGCCGGTTGCATTTTTGTGGGGTTAATTATAGATTATACTTTGTTGTATACCTCTGCTCAGACAATCTGCTGGGTTTTGATTAGACTTAATAGAAAATCAATGATATTCCTTTGTTAATTCTTTTATAACTTTAACTCTATTAGCTACATATGCTTCCAATTTTATAAAGTTAGAATTCAACCATGCTAAAACTATTTGAGAAGTGATATACATTTTATATATTGCACTTAATTTTAATTGCATCGCACACTTTTATTGACAGCTTAGATAATAATAGGGTTGCATTAAGTTTAAGCCGTGGCATTGTAACATCTTCATTTAATGGTTTAATTCGCGACTTTGAACAACATAAACTCCTGTTGATACTGCCATTAGAATCTCTATAACGTACATAAATGCAACAGCCATACGCAACATTAGATGCATCTGCAAATCCTAAAATTTCAAGATTTGTCGAATTACTAAAAATGCAGCGAGGTATGGAAATAGGTATAGCGAGGTATGCAAAAAATTTACTGATATATATTAATAGTTTTTGCTTAGTATGCTGCTGTCCCTCATAAGTGGTACAGGATAATACAAATGAATCAAGATTCATTTGAAAATTAATACCTAATGTTTTTAATGTAGGATTATCTTTTTGCAAGTCGATATCACCAAAATAGTGAGATTCTTTTGCAATATTTTGCAAAACCTTAACAGAGTTTGATGACCACTTATGCAAATTAAAACTTCTTTTATGTAAAATTTCTATTAATTGCTTTTGCATGATTTCTAATTGGCATTCATCATCAGAACTTACGAGAGTATCATCAACATATGTACAGTTATTTAATATAAATGCTGCCAAAGGGAATTCATCTTTATATAATTTAGCTAACTCTTTTAAACATCTCGTTGCTAAGAATGACGAACTTTTAAGTCCATATGTAACAGTTTTCAGTCGTATGCATTTTATATCATTTTCAGGACAGTCTCGCCATAATTTATTCTGAAGTGAACGATGTTGTTCATTGATTATATATCTATACATTTTACTTATATCAGTAATAAAAAATTATTTATTTAATCTAAATAGCAAAAGTATTTCAAAAATATCCCTTTGAACTACAGGTCCATTCATCATAATATCATTGTATGAAATTAGTTTATTTGTTTTCATAGATCCATCAAATACAACACGCAACGGAGATGTTTTAGACTCAAATTTTATATATGATGTGCCAAAAAATATACAGGATTTTTAGATAAAAATGTAAAATTGATTTTTAATTTTAAGAAAATTTGAATAAATAGTTATCTCTATTCTACTCTAAGTTATTGCTCCTGACAACCAGTTAATATTTGAGAAAGAAAATACAAAATAGCCCTGGAAATGTCAGTTCCAGTCAACTCTTACTCTCCGTTCAGATAAACAGTTATTCTATACTTTTTTATATACTCCAGCTAAATAAGATAGGCGGAGCGTCCGTATTATTTCGCGTCCGCCCTGCAGCAGAACTGTATTGTCATGTAAATTTATTCCATCACCTGCCGCTTGGTTAAGTGCCACGTTCAATCGAGCGTTCTTGCATGGTTACTCTCTAAGCTCGCGATAAGTTTTGAGGTCGCTGTTCATTTCTGTGAGCTGTCATCAACGTCACCAAAGCCTGTGCGCTAACGCCGCCTTGGACAGTTAACTTAGAAAAGGAACCTTTGGTTTCGAACTTAGAGTGTAGTCCTTCTGCTTTTTAACGCGTATTTACAGAACCTAGCTCCAAGCTATCTTCTAAGTTAACAGTAATTGTCTCAAACGATATATTGGTAATTGGATTCTCTAGAATTGAACTTTTATCGGGTAAAATACTGCGCGAGATAATCTAAATTAGTCTCTGTAAAAAGGCTACCGCGGGAATTGACTGAACAGGTAATTATTATGTAAGATTTTCAAGCAATATAAAGGAGGATTATAATACATGATACAGCTTATAAAACTGACTTAGAAAAAATTTATAACCTGCAAAATGGTGCAAATATCAAAATTTGATCTTTAGTAAACAAATCTCTTTTGTTTTATGTATAACTAGCTGTGCCCACGACTTCGTACGCATATAATCTTAATTTTAGGTAGCATTATTAATGAATGAGAGTATTATAAACGTAAGAGTAGACAAATATAATCAGAAAGCTTCAAACTGCTAAGCTATCGGGAGTAACACGTGTTATTGTGAGTCAACCATAAAAGTTAGACATATGCTGTCGTGGGATATTTTTTATATAAGGGAGAACATTTCAGTCATTCTTCTGCCAACATTTCCCTTCACTGCTTTGCTCCTATTAATTGTAGCATGATTAAAAGTATACTTTAACCAGCTCAAGAGTATGCAAAATAATTGTACCAAGTTTCGTTAAAATCAGTCGAGTAGTTTTTGTTTCTACAATGGTTATATAGACAGACAAACAGAGAGACAAAAATTTTACTGATTGCATTTTTGGCATCACGATCGATCCCTAATCACCCCTGATAGTTATTTTGGAAACATATTTCATGTACAGAATTGACCTCTACAGATTTATTATTATAAGTATATATAGGATTCCTGCAACAAACCCTAAAATAGATAAGCTATTTAAAACTGTAGACAGTTAAACACTATGAGTTGTCATCCAGGCGTCATATTCAAATATAACATGACTTGATACTTGATACGAATCGAAAGCAAACTTATTAATGGGTTATGCAAATGTCCTGTTTCTGGTTTGCTTTTAACTTGTGGCTGATTCAAATGTATATTTTTGAAGGTAAGCAAAATCTGGTATAAAAATGATACGGCGTAGCGTCTCAGAGGCTTTTTCGTGTCTTCGTAATAATTATTTGCTTTGCTAGTAAATACCGGTTACCGGTATCGGTACCGGACCACTGCTGGTTTGATTTGACGTTTAAGATGATAAAAGGTATCGATAATTTAATCTTTGGATAGACTATATATTTTTATATTTAAATTTATGGAGGTGTGCTGGTCTCTACGCTTATGTAACGGAGTGAATGTTGGATATGGCAAAAGAAGAATATCAGCAAGATTAATGCAGTGGGAATGAGAGCTTTGAAACGAATGGCTGGAGTATGGAGCTGTTGATTAAGGATAAATGAGGAAAAAGCAAAATGTGCGGTTTCAAAAAAGATAAATAAATAAATAAATATTTCTTATTCTTACACCTTTTAGTCTCGCCCAAAGTACGCTGTATAACGCTTGTATTATGGGATCTAGGGTAACCGATAAACATACAAATATAAATTAACTTGGTAGTGATAACGATATAGAGAAGCGAGTGAAAGCTGGTAACATGGTGAATGGGGCCATGCATACGTTTCTGAGTAGTCAGAAAATATCAGAAAAGGCGCGACTAGCAGTGCATGAGGGCGTGCTGGTCTCAACATTAATGTACGGAAGTGAAAGTTGGGTATGGGAGAAACGACATGAAAGCAGAATAAATGCAGTAGAAATGAGAGCTTTGCGGAGTATGGCAGGAGTAAAACTGAGTGACAGATTCTATAATGAAGTGATTAGAAAGAAATATGGTTTGAAAGAGGATATCGTGACAAGAATAGAGAAAGGGATGCTTGGGTGGTTTGGGCATGTGGAACGGATGGATGAAAGTAGACTGACCAAAATGATTTATGAAGCTGGAGTGAGTGGAGATACGGGACGAGGAAGACCTAGGCGAACATATTTCGAACAAACCGAAAGTGTCCTCAAAAAACGCCAGGCCAGAAGTACCCGCAATCGTCGAGCATGTATGAGGAATATTATGAAAGTAGATAAAGCGAAAGAGATATGTAAAGACCGTAGCAAGTGGAAAGACGTAATCTCTGCCTACCCCCACGGGAAAAAGGCGTGAGTGTATGTATGTATATGTATGTATGTAAAATCAAAGTGTTATCAACAATATCAAACACCTAGAAATAACGGTTTATTTATTTAAAGCAACGGGATACTAGCGTGACTTTTAGGACTTGCACTTTTCCCGACTGACTGAATACTGTCGTTGACCAAGTCACGTCTAATTATTATATTTTAAAATCAAATGTGCAACTGTGTTCCGCCACCTGGCTCATTGTGCTGCCATCTATTGGATAATGTCCCAAACTGAAAAGAGAGAGTCGTCAAATCCACAATCAATCATCATGGTATAACCTCAAGCATGAGAAGTAGAATTGCATATTTACATTACAATGACTGCATTCAATAATTAAGGTCTTATCAAAAGTGTAACTCAAATCTATGTTTGAGTATAGTTAGAAAGGACTGGTGCTATAGAACGCCATCCCACTCTAACTAATATTAACGCTCGAGCTAATGTATGTATCATATTCCCTACAATTGTGGAGGGCAAAATATAAACATAGACAAACAGTGAAATTTAGTTAATAATAAACATAATGGCCCAGGTTAGCGAGCAGGCACGTATTACTCTCAAACATTGGAACTACCTCCAAGCGTAATAGGAAACTATGAAATGCCTCGCGATTGTCAGAGGCCATTTCAGCGCGGTCACACCGCCGCGTGTGACACCGCACAGAGTTATTATTTTTTCACTAACCGCGAGATGAAAATGAGTGTCCTCCACCAATTTACTATGCTAACGACAGAGTCCCCGGGGATAGAGGTGAGCCGGTATTTTGTGCATAAACGGTTGGACTCTTCACTCAGGAGACCCGAGATAATTGTTAAAGAAAATGTATTCACGATAAAGAATAATTTTGTGATAAGTTAATGTTTAGTTCCGCTAGCTGTTTCGGTGAAAACAATTTGGCGCAGAGACGTTTGACGCAAAGGTTCGATGCTCATGACCGCCGAAAATTCGGTCCGATCTTGGTTGCATGGAAAATTCTACGTTTGTTCATAATCTATCTGAATCTTTAGGCGGGGTTACAGATGAAAAGGTAATGCTCACTTTTCAAGCCAGGCTAAGATGTTGAGAAGGTTAAAATTAGTCTTTCCCATTATGGGACGTTACAGTTATGTGTATTGTAGTATATATATAATATATATATATATATATATTATATATATATATATATATATATATAATGTTATTATAATATATATTTATCCTCATAAACTATTATAATATCATCTGAAATTGAACCGGAAGAAAAACAATATAAAAACGAAACAAATATATAACAAACACCTTTTTTAAGTTTTTCTTCCATTAAGAGAAAGCTAAAGGTAATAAAGTCCATACAACCTTATCTTTGGTAAATTGTTTTTTTTTTAATGTATTATGGACAGGCATTTGGCCTCGATCTCACCTGATGGTAGGTGACGATGAGGCCGAAGATGGTCCATGCCTGTCCAGATAGAGCCTATTCACTCTTGCCTTGAAAAAGCCCAGATTGTATTTTTTAGGGAAAATATCCGGCGGGAGGGAATTCCACTCCTTTGCTGTGCGCATTATGAAAGTAGAAGCGAAACGCTTACTGCGTATAGGTTACCACCTATACAACATAATATCATATCAGCAACATAAGGGTGAAAGCCCAACCGCCGTCTAGTTCCCCTGAGGTGGAATGGGGAATTGTATAATTCCATCGCACACTCTCCGAAATGCATCCGATAAAAGATGGCCATAGAGGCTATCTTGCGTCGGTGATCGAGGCTCTGCAGTTAGCCTCTACTAGACGTGAGTCACCAATGAGCTTCCTATTTTATTGATTACTAGCTTTTGCCCGCGACTTCGTCCGCGTGGAATAGTGACTTCCGGCAGATTTTTGGTTTTTCCCACATAGTTCCCGTTCTTGCGGGATTTTCGGAATGGTCGAGTTTCCGCAGAATTTTTAGTATTATTATGTTGATACAACTTAAACAAATTATTTCGACCAAATTTGGTACCATAAAAACGGTCATTGTGACTAAACCTTAAAAGATAGACATATGCCGTCGCGGACTTTTTTTTAGATCATGTATAGAGGAATAATTCTTTCATACATATTTTTTGTGTATCTTGAACCGTTTTCGCAGCGCACGCAAAGAAAGCCTTCAAAAATGAATAATTTTCCCCGTTTTTTACACATTTACCGCTCTGTCTTTGCTCCTATTGGTCATAGCGTAATGTTATTTAGCCTATAGCCTTCCTCGATAAATGGACTATCCAACAAAAAAAGAATTATTCAAATCGCACCAGTAGTTTCGGAGATTAGCGCGTTCAAACAAACAAACAAACAAACAAACTCTTCAGCTTTATTATATTAGTATAGATGAGTTGTTAAATAGTAATAAAACATAAGATAATCGAATTAAATCAGGTAAATAGATTTAAATTCATATTATAGTAATATGTATGCATTATATTTTCGGTTTTTCCTATTTATTGAGTGTATGAACGCGGATGAAATAATTAATTCGCTAATTGGTTATGAAAAATGGACTGTATTAATTTGGAGTATTGTCACATCACGTTCGAAAAAATAGGAATAAGAACTGTCTGCGGAAAAATGACAAGATAAACGGTTCATAGTTTCTGTCGTGGCGGTGGGTATGTTCGGCCGATTTGTTCGTCTCAGAAATTGTGAACTTTAGCACTGACTAATCTTGCACTGACTAAATTTGCACTATGTCACTACAATCACTGGGCCGGATCACTGATACATTTTAATGCTTTATATATCTGTATTTCACTTCTTTTTCGACAATAATCTGCGGTTGACGCGTGCGGTTTCAAACGTAGTGCAACACGGATGCTCATGCCATCTTGCGGAATATCCAGAACTTAAGGTAAGTGCGGGAACGAGATCGGGGTGTCAAGGATGTGACGGTCGTGAGTGACAATGCTGAATGTTAATCGGCGCAACCATCGAGTTAGTATTGTGTTTCTTGTTGTCTTTTTTGTATATAGCAACTCGAAGTAAGCCGTGGCCAAATTATGTGTATCCAGGCCGTAAGCATATAAAATATATATCTTAAAAAAGAGAGTAAAAGATGATTAATTAAATAGTTTATGCTTTGTGCTGTAACTTCTTGATGGAACTCCATATTATGATCTTAATAAAACACTACTTTACACTAGTTAAATTTCTCTTGTTATGTGAGAAATAAATTTGAGTTTATTGTCTGACGATGATGTTCCGAAACTGGTCACAATAAATATACAATATTATATAGTAGTGGAACTAGTGAAAAATAGTGTTTTATTAAGATCATGATTAATTAAATTAAATAATTAACTGAAAAGTTATAAAGCGATGTATGTTTGAAAAAATAAAAATGCTAATCTTTTTGGGTACTATTGCTGAAAAGTACACGACTTAATCTCACCATGTTTTTACTAAATATGATAGTGCGAGCGAGAAAACCATTAAAATTTTTATACAGTTTGCTTCTCTGTAGCCAAGTTTGACAGATGTGAATTAAAAAGAAAATCTGTCGAACACACTGTATTAAATATTCGAATCATATTTACACAAAGCAGAAGCAAATAAAAGAATCAACAAGAAAACGATGGAGGTAATAAAGGCACTCAGTGAATCCTGTTTGCTATCAATTTCCGTAGCTAAGTGCGGGATTTGCATCTTTATTCTGCGCTGACACCGCGTTATTTGTCCAAGATTCTGTAAAAATTGTTGCTCGTGTAAGCACGTGCATTATCCTTGTAAACAAGTGAAAAATATGAACAATTTATTTATTTTTATATTTATTGCATAACTAGCTGGTGCTCGCGACTTCGTCTGCGCCGATTGTAGTTTTTTTTTTCTATTTAATAATAATAATAACTTTATTTCTGAAAAGAACATATTACAAAAAAATTCGGAATTATTAAAAAAAACCCACACTAAGCACAGCTTGTAAAGTGGGATTTTTGTATTTTGTTTATGTAATATGAAAATTAACCATTTTAACAATTTAAGGGATACACTTACAAGTAGAAATTCAAGTAACTAAGTGAAATTATACAAACAAAAAAACATACACACACTAGAATACCGACACCAATTGACGCACCCAGATAAGTTAAATACAAAATATAAATTAGCGAAAAGACATCAAGATGTCTTCAGAATCTCGATATGTCCACGACAAAAGTTCAGATTTAAGTTTATATTTCGCATTCTGCAAACTGAGCTGGCACAATTTATAAATAGCATTAATTTTGTTGTAAATAAAAGGTTTCCTAAATAAAGCAAAACGTGTGGCCCAAGCGGTTCTCACTGTTGGAAGCGGAAGTCTAAAAGTACGCTTTTTCAAAATACATTGGTATTCAATTAGATTTAGACATTCTTTATGGGCTTGGATGGTGATGGCAAATATGTACAGTCTACGAACACTAAGCACTTGTGACTCCTGATATAAGCTGATAGTCGGGAATAGCATTGGCTTACGCAGCATTGTTTTCAAAACCGCTCGTTGGGATCGTTCGAGTGCTATTAAGTGCGACGACGCTGCGCCCCCCCATATCATATTTACTTGACATTATCGTTATATTTTGGACAATTCACACAATCTCTATTTTTTCTTATAAACTAGTAAACGGATCACTTGATGCTAAGCGATAACCGCTGCCAGATGCGTTGCCGGCCTTTTAAATGGGAACATGCTCTTTTTTTTAAGGTTTCGATATCGCATCGGTTCGGAAACACTGCTAATAATATAAGCGCAAAAATGTGTAAATATAGATGACGTAAGATGTTTGTTACTCTTTCATGTATAAACTAGTACACGGATTTTATTGAAACTTTATAAATAAGTCTTAACTTTATAACTTTATAAAATGTCTACCTTAGATTGAATCTCATTGTAGTACGAGAAGAATCTGTATAATAGGGAGTGATGACCAATATCTGTACTACAGAGTCGAAGATGGAAATTTCTATGGTTAGATATCCGGCTACTCGGACGATGGACCTCCAGTTTAACGCGAGATAAGATTCCCATACAATCATTGATAATTTTAAATAAAAAGCTAATACATACCTAGATATACTACATACATATATACAAACATATACACAAACATATACAAAAGATTATATTTAAATTGGTCTGGTCGCTATCGTTGGTATAGTTAGATTGTATACACATTTCAATTTATTTTGAATCATTACATTTATATTTTTTAACTAAATTATAATAAAAAAAAATCCTGCTCTGAATGTGCCGTGTTGCCGCGCCCGTATATGTCAATATACATATGTGTACACACTTTGCGTGTACATATGCTGTATCTACTACATGTAACCCTGGTATCTTCCATTCAGTGACTTTATCTAATTTGATAAACTGTCGTTTGCTAACGTCGTACGTTACACGCTGTCAAAATGGCTGCTTTGATCAATTTTTACATCTCATTTCTATGTGAATATTTGCTTTTAGATAATTCACAATATTTTCCGTTTGTGTTAACGCAAATAATTGATTTATCGTGTCTATAAATGCATGGCCTTGATTTATGGAAAAACAAAATGGCGGAAAGTATAGTACGAGTAATGGCTAAGTTTACCAAAACTTTTAGATTCATGATAATTAAACATATTATGTTGTTTGTTATGACTTTATTTATACATAGCTTTATTTATACATCACACCGAAAATACAAATTAAACTGTTAATAAATATTTCTCATGTTTACATCAATTAGTAAAGTAGTACCTAAAGTAAACACTGTAAGGCTTGTGTTATAGGATCTAGGGCAGAGTTTCCCAAACTCTTTGCCATATTTTTCGGTTAGACCTCTTGTTGACAAATGCGCAGTCAATGCGACGACCGCGTTGACAATTCGGCCGCCATCTTAGCCGCCCCTCAACAGCTATGTTGATAGCGTCCGGTCATCGGTGCTAGCCTTGTGGGAGGTGATTCGGTGGTCGTCCCACGTATCACGGTAGATCGCTGGTTCGTGTTGGTTAGGAGGGATGAAGCCACAATAAAAGTACCTTATTACATGTAAGTGGCCTGCGTCGGCCTGCGCTTATCCGCGCGTATTTACACTGCATTATTAGTTAACTAACGCGATGTATTTTTGCATGGCCTTCCGTGCGCTTCCCGAGGCGGTCTCTTTGCAACAGGCAGCTACGACCGATGGCCGCGCGCCTCGCAACTCGGTCAACGGGCGGAAGTGGGCGGGGCAGCGTCGCCCGCGCTTCCCAATTCCGAATGGTTCAGATAATATAACAATATAACTTACAGATTAATAAACGATTAGACAAATATAAATATTGCATGAACACCCCTACTTACCTGATATTGAATGCCTAATAATAATGCCATCCTACAACATATAAAAATGTATAAACATATATAATAACTTTTTTTCTTCATAGGTATTTTTATAAAAATGTATGTCTCTATATTAGAATATAGTATAATGCAAATAAATAGGTCACCAGGTAACTATCAGTGTTTGTTGATATCCATTATCGTGGACCACAATTTTTAATTCGTGGACCCCCAATTTGTTTTTTTGCTGACGTAAACCCATTGCAGGTCCGTTACATACAAAAATACAAATCTTTCCTCTTTATAATATTTTAGTGTAGATAAAAAATCTTAAAAATTTATAAACAAGTGTAAATAATAATATTAAACAAGTAATATATATTTCCTTGTGAACCAAATAAGTTATTTATTAATCCCAAATAGTTTAATCCAACAGTACTTGTAAGCGACGAGCTTAATTTAAATCGCCATTGTGTCTAGAATTCTTTAATTTTTTATTATAATAATTGATGTCAACAATATCAAACACCTTCTAGAAATAACGGTTATTTTAATAATTTCTATAACAAAATTTCACATAGAGTAGCTGAATTGCCTCTTCATAAGTACAAGTTACATGTGAAAAAGACGCTAATGAGTAAGGGCTATTGCAAAGTCAATGATTAGTTAAATGATGTCAATGATTGGTGTTCATTTGAGGATACATTCTAAATTATTATTTTAATCATTCCTTTTTCATTAGAAAGCTACATTATCACTGAGTAACATAGGCTATATTTAGTACTAGATTACATTACATTACATTAAACTCTTTATTGCACATAAAAATTTCACAGGAAATAACATTATATATAAAATAGTGTACATAGGTGGAATTATCCCTAATAGTGATTTCTGCCAGCCAACCTAACTGGGGATTTAGTCATAAAATTGCGATACTACTTAAAATGCAATCAACAAAGTATAGAAAATTTTACACTACACAAAACCAAGCAAAACTAATTACTTTCCTTAAAAAAATACTAACTACATCTATTACTATAAATACATAAATAACAGTATATATAACAATAATATATATTAATAATCATATAATATATATATACATACACACATACACAGATATCTATAAATATATATACATATTAACATACCTACAATATAAACATGACTAATTAATTGTTCGACTCAAGTTGCGATAAAAAATGCTCTTTCAGTCTAACTTTGAAGGTTTCCACAGATCGACTATCACGAATACTCTCAGGCAACTTATTCCACAGATTACTATAGAAATCTTTAGAAATTCTTTTTAGAACCAACCGAAGGTGTAAAAAAATTAGCCATAACATAGACATGTTCATGGCATACGCTGCTAAGGGTATTAATGATAGGACAAAAAAATATTCGACAATATTATAGAATATATCAATATCTACAAAAACTTCGCGAGACCATATGTCTAACTATTGTAGTTACGTCACTATAACTACTTTTTTACATTTATGTATTATCTATAAAATAATTAGGAACAAAAAACTGCCACTTTACAAATCTTTTTGACAGGACGAAGTCTGTCGGGGCCGCTAGCTAATAGATATAAGAACAAAAACATACATTTTATAAAAACGTTAAACGAAGGACGGCTCATGTTACCGGAGTCTAGGGCTGCAATGAAAGAAAAAAACAATAAATATTATTATTATATTTAGAATCATAAATTTCCTCCACTGCAAATACGACAGTGAAATTCACTGCCTACAATCGTTAAAAATAACGCAAAAGGCGGATCGTTCAATAGCTCGGTTCATTCTTCGGAGACAATGGCGGTTGGTTCTGACTCCCTTATAAATGATAGCGTCTGCAGACGACTGACCGCAGTCAAAACAATAGGAATATCCGTTACTTAATCTTCATCAATTATGCTCGGGCTTAAAGATTTTTCGGTTACAAATTGTTTTGTATTATTTCATAATTAATGCTTTGTTGAAAACAAAGTCAACTAAATTATTAAATCCAAGAAATTTGATAAGCTTATTTCCTACAGCAGTACATTATCACAGCTCATATGCATCCCCAGCGAGGGGCACGATTAGACCTTAGTCATGCTAGCTCTTTTGAAACGTCCAATTATTTTTCCTACTATTCAGGACGTATTTTTTTGCTGATAAGTAGAATAGACGCTAGAAACTTATCAGCTTTATCAAAAGTACTAGCAACATTTAAAATAATATTATGTCGTTACCATACAGCGTACATATGTTTACAATTTATATAGTAAAACAAATATTTATATTTCAGAATGTAAAGTGTCTTCAAATCAACACAAGCGAGACTGACAATGAACAGGGGGATTAGGGATCCATACCTTTTTTTTTGTTCCCCTGAGGAAAATGCATTAAATTGCATACCCCGGCTGTGGCGAGCCGGCGGTTATGTGGGGCTCTCCTCCCCAGAAGGGGGAGACCTACCCACTAAAAACCTCAGGGATGGCCTTCTTCAGGCATGTAGGAAGCCTCGGGAACGCCAAGCCTCCGTTCCCCTGCCTATACAGGGGAGCCCTCCTCGGGGGAGGCTACAATACCTCCCCCGATCTTCTCCAGATGAATAACTCTACCTAATTCCGACCTCTGGTAATAACTTACCTGTAAGACTAAAAGATTTCCCAAATCATAGGGCCTGCCTTCCTTCCTCAGGCATGTAGGGAGCCCCCGGGAACATATAGCCACTTCCGGGAACCCCCGGCCTCCGCTAGCCGAGGCTACTACCTCCCCCGGTCTTCTCCACCGACGACGCCCCCCGGCCACGGAAGGAGCGTGGTCTATCCCGGGTCGCCGTAGCAGTCGCGACCATACCTACTGACGACAAAAATGCAATCAGTAAAATTTTTGTATGTCTGTATGTATAACCGTTATAGAAACAAGAACTACTCGACGGATTTTAACAAAACTTGGTATGATTGATTTTCATACTCATGAGTTGTTATAGTATACTTTTGATCATGCTACAATAAATAGGAGCAGAGCAGTGAAGGGAAATGTTGGGAAAACGGGAGAAGTTACACCATTTTTAAGCTTCCGTCGCGTGTGCAACCAAATAATGGTTATAGCTACACAGAAATCATGCAAATCTCCTTAAAATTTTATATAAATTATCCCACGACAGCACATGTTTATATTTTGTGGTGAACTCAAATTAAAACATGTAACTCCCGATAGCATAGCAGTTCGAAATTTTATAATTATATTTGTCTACTCTTACGTATATAACACTGTCAGTCACCCTAATTAAAAAAGTTAACTATATTAACTATTCCATAAAAAAGTATAATAGAAATCGGTATAAAACAACAAAGTTATTTATTAAATATGCTAATAATAAGCCATCGCGCGTGAATAATGAATCATGCATTAAGGATAATTTTTGCGTTGCGTTGGTTGCAATCGCACAGGCAGGCGGCTTGCTGTCTGTTACATGAAAACCACTGAACCGCGAGGAAGATCATAGGCGCCTTTTTTATATGTAAAAATTAAAAGAAGAATAATTAAAAATGCTACCTAAAATTACGATTGCACGCGGACGAAGTCGTAGACATGGATTAGAACTACGTAATTTCAAGCTTCTTTTTCTTCCCTTAGGTGATGTGAAGGAACAAGGATTGTACCAATAGACTAACTCTTAACTCTTGTAGTAATAAAATTTCTCAAAGACTGCTTCTCAAAGACTTATTGAACAATCTTTGAAAAAAACATAGAAATCTTCTGTTTAAGTTTAACAAAAGATCGATCAACAAGAGCAGCCTAGTAAAATGTTAATCGGGAAATAACATCCAACTGCGTCACCGACCGTCATTCGGACCGACAAATAAGAGTAGTTCACAAAATTTAACGCGCGAACACCGCAACGCCGTCCGCCATTTGCATAATGAGCGGTCCGAAACGCGGTAGTAATCTTGCAACAATTCACCAAATGCTCTTGTTAGCTTGTTACGTCCTCGCCGGCGAGTTCTCGCCTGTTACGGTTGTTAAATAATTTCTTTAGGCTCGACGATGTTATCTTTGAGGGTAAGTAGAGAGACAGCCCGAACAACAGTCTCGGTTTCAGTGTGTAATGGCTTCGCCTCTGGAATATGGATGGGCTATTTGTACGAGTATTATATGCATTGCAATATTTAATACTCAATTACAAACAATAACACAAAAAGCTTGTGGGACAGATGTTTATGTCATGAATGCTAGCATTTGTACCTTAATCATGTTTTTTAATATATGTTTCTACCAAAATATTTATTACAAAGGATATTGATTACGTCTGCCTCAGCGAGTCTCACGAGCGGCCGTTCGTGAGACACCGAGCGGGCAACATATCCTAAAGATGTCTCGCTGAGAGACGAAACACGTGTCGACCTTGTCTGCTTGTTGGACAAGTCATCATCAACTGCGCGGAATCAGCAAACGTAATCAATATCCTTTGTAATACAATGGACTTCCGCAAAATAACACCTGCTACAATAGAGTACCAAAATATTTATAAATGAATAATATATGTCTGTCAAAATCAAATCAAAATCAAAATAATCTTTATTCAACATAGACCTTTACAGGCACTTATTGACGTCAACAGACAAAAAAAAAAACAAAGCTTAAAAAAAAAAAACAAAAACCTTGTCCGTACGTACGAATAAGGAAAAAAAATAAAAAAATAAATAATTGACTCGACACCTGTTCGGAAATTGGGAGAGCCTTCTCGAGAAGAACAGGCAAGAAACTCTGAAGGTCTATTTTTTATCTCCTCTTTACAATGTTAATAATTATAATAATATAATATAAAAATACAATATAGTATAAGATACAATCATACCTAATACGATTACAGTCGTATGTATGTTTACACACACATATAAAAATAATACAATATTATAAATAATTTTGTTACCAAACATGGCCCTATGAATAGTGTCCCTATTCCCAAATAGTGTGATCATTTAGATAGTCACTTGCTTTATAATAACCTTTACTCGTGAGTGTCTTTTTGATATGGATTTTAAATTTATATAAAGGCAAATCAATGACACTTTGCGGAAGTTTGTTAAACATAGATATACATTTCCCCAAGAACGAACAGCTAGTTTTATGGAGTCTGAACATTGGAACGGCAAGTTTATTTTTGTTTCTAGTATTCACATTATGTAGATCACGTTTTTATTGAATTTATTATAGTTTCTATATACAAAAACTAAATTATCATATATATATTGACTAGCTAAAGTTAAAATATTAATTTCTTTGAACAATTCTTTTAGGGATTTTCTAGCTCGTAAACAGTAAATAGCACGAATCGCTCTTTTTTTGTAATAGGAAAGTACTCTCAATGTTAGTCGCAGATCCCCATAGCAGCAGTCCATAGGACATAACACTATGAAAGTACTCGTAGCTGAAATAAACAATTCTTGCCGTTTCGACATTAGTTAAAAGTCTAATCTTTTTTACTGCGTACGCCGCTGAACTAAGTTTGATTGCCAAAGTTTCAATATAAGTCTATCCATTACCCTAGATCTCGTAGCACAAACCTTAGAAAGCTTACTTTGGTCTAGGCTAATTGGAGTAAGTGTAAGAAATATTTATTTATTTCAATGTCGCTTATGTCACGTGGTTTTATAAAACGCGGTCCTTATAAGGCGTGCGCGGGGACACAGATCCAACGCGTAGAGGCCGTTTAAGCGAAATGTAATGAAAGTGTGCGTGGAGTGTACCAACTGGATCTAATTTCTACCTGCATCATGAAAAATGCAGCCAAAGACTACACCTAGTTAGATGCACAGAAACTATTGACATTTGTGGTCAAAAAGTTTGTGGACTATTGCATCTCGATTTTGGTGGTAATGAGACCCGGACTATGGAAGAGACTCCGGTTACCTGCCTTCTCAAAGCCTCCTAATTATTTTAAATATGGCAGGTGGTGACTCGCCAATCACTAAATGGGCTCCTCAAAAAAGCAGACCAATATTGCTGCGAAGAGAGCATTATTGGTGTGAACGGATAAGGGTGTAGAGAGGTGTGTCTGCGACAGCGATCGAGACGCCGTCAGCGTTATGACATTATTACACTTCCACCCTTCGAGCATCTGTTCTTGCGACTCCACTCTGTCCGGCTGGTTAGGGCAAGACAGGGGCGGGTGACATACGCCCGCTGATTCACATCGGTACACTCGGTGACGCAACTCACCGACAGCTCGCCACAAGCTACCCTGAGGGACACTGACTGCACTGATGGGGCATTTGTGGTAGTTAAGGAGCATTAAATACCCCACCAGCGGCGGATGGGGTCGTTACTTCCTTCCTTATTTATTTTATTATTACAACACAAGTCTCGCAGTGCTTACTTAGGGCTAGGTTAATTGAAGTAGAAGAAATGTATATTTATCTCTATATTGCCTATGTTTGCTAATAAAGTACTTTAATATTAATTAGTGAAGATATTGGGTTATTTTGTTCTCATTTCGTGTCAATTTGGCTGTTTAATATTTAATAAATTAATGTCTATAGAGGTATTTACATGGACTTTGATTACGCAGCATTGTATAAAAATTCACCTTTCAACCGAGGTTTTCGTAATCGACGACGCAGCACACGATAGCCCCCCGTCTCATCGATTCATTATTCGAATCGACAGAAATATGATTTTCGGATAAGGCTTTTTCGCAGGGGCGTTTCTGGAAATTTTTGTCGGCGCTCTGCGTGTAGTATCAATCTTAATTATCAGCGAGGCGATATTTTTCTTCATTTCCTGCTGCTTGTCAATCCTACTGTGACACAGTGACGATGTTTTGCTTTTAGGTGACGCGATAAGCTGTATTGTGCGGTTATAAGGTGTCTGGCGTATGTACTCGTCTATTCATATCCACTTAACAATCTCTGATCGAATAAAAGAGTTTACTTTATCTGTTTTTCAGCCTTATATAAAATAACCAATATCTCGACCGCTGCGCCAAACACGTCGTCTTTGTTGCTTACTATGTTTCTCCATATTTTATGATACTAGCTAGTACCCGCGACTTTGTGTTTCGAGTAGCTTGTATTAGTGTGACGTATCACTATATAGTATAAAACAAAGTGGCTATCCGCCATATATGCTCAGATCTTTAAAACTACGCAACGGATTTTGATGCGGTTCTTTTTTATAAAAAGGTTTATAATACATGCATATTATAGTAGAGTAACACTGATAAAATTAGAGGTTTCTAATGTGATGTCGTAAATAAGCACTATTTTTTGCGCTCTAAACAAAACATGTTTGTATTGTCTAATTACAAGAAAGCTGTGAACTTTGTGTATAAGGACATTTTGTAGTAGGTATATTTATATAAGCATTGCACCTGTGCGAAGCCGGGGCGGGTCGCTAGTATCTTTATAAGTTCTAGCCTATGTGTTATTCTGAATTATAAGCTATATTATTGCAAAGTTTCGTCATAATCCATTGAGTGGTTTTTACGTGACTAACATCCGTCCATTTTATTGGAGCTACTCTGTAATAAGGCAATCAAAAATTCTGTGCTCGCTTTCATATGATTCGTTGTGAAGTGGTTTTTATCTTACTATATAAGTAAGTAACTCTCACTGTGGTTTTTGTTTAGGCTGCAGATTTGCTACGAATCTCACAGGAATTACATGTGTTATAGGCGATTCGAAGGCTTATTACAACCTCTAGGTCTACAGTTTCCATACGGGAAGTATAGAAATGCAGAATAGCAACAAAAGCTAGTCGTCGCTCCCTATATAATGGCTTTGGTGCGAAGGATGGGTTAGGTGAGGAATAAAGTAAAGAGCAAATGAGACAAAGGATAAATTGACATTGACTGATTACCGACTCGAAGTAATCTGAACAAAGATACGAAAACAGTATTAAAGAAATAAATTCAATTTTCACGCCTCGAACATGGCGGAATTTTCCGTTCGATCATACAGAGGAGTCCAAAAATGTACTCACTGTTTAAAACTTCAGCGAACTGTTTGACGAAGTTACCTCATTTTTGGTGAACGTGTAGTTAAGTTCAACTTAAAGATATCACTGTAGGTGTTCGAAATGATCAAAGTTAATACCCACACACACAACGATGCTGGCGAACTGCAGCACGTACTGACTGCAACGTGGATATTTGCACAAGAACGTACGATGGATTTTTGAAGTTCATTCAATATGCGTGAGTTTTGTCGATAAACGACGTCCTGTAGTTCCCCACAGGTAAAAATCGAGACGAGTTAAGTCTGAGGAACGTGGTGAAACACAGCCTTCAAATTTATAATTTTTATGTTGCAACATACGACTGTTTCAAGAACTAGATTAATTTTTTTAAATGATATATATTTTATATACAATTATTAATAATAATTTTGACTCGGCCGAACTCTTACACAGAATTAAAATTAGAGTGCCCAGGACTTCCTCACGTTCAAAAGATACTTTTTTTGTTCCAATTAGTTCTGTTTTGTTGACAAAATAACGCCAACTACTTGTACCTCGGAAATTGTTTGTTTAGAGCACTTTTGTATTCAAACCAGTGAACAGACTTTTGATAACACGAAACTTCATTAATCAAAAGACAAAACTTGAAATGGAATTTGAGATTTGGGCGTCCAACGCAAGGTGATTGATGGCTGTGCCAATGCTGGGGCACATGAGGGATAATAAAATGTAACAAACGAGGAAATTAAAAATAGTAGCATTCATAGTGCTTACTATGCTACTAATGCTACTATTTTTAATACGTACCCTTGCCTAATGTTATATTTAACTAGTTTCTTTACCTCGGCTTCATTTATTTATCCCAACTAATATTATAAATGCGAAAGTGTGTTTGTTTGTTTGTTTGTTTATTTGTTTGTTTGTTTGTTTGTTTGTTACCTCTTCACGCTTAAACTACTGCACCGATCATCACGAAAATTTGCATACACATAGTCTGTGGTACGGGGAAGGATATCACATTTTATCCCGGAAGAAAGTAGCTACTGTTCCCGTGGGATCGAAATTAACGCGGACGGAGCAACGACGGGCGGAGCCACGGGCAAGAAATTTCAAAAATTCTTTCACCTTTGGAAAGCTACATTATCCCCGAGTAACATAGGCTACTTTTTATCCCGGAAAAATCGACAGATCCCACGGGATGCGCAATAAAGGCTTCGCTCAAAAACTACTGCACAGATTTTCATGCGGTTTTCATCAATAGATAGAGTGATTCTTGAGCAAGGTATTGCGGTATTTTTTATCTTGGCAAAACGGATAGACCCACGGGAAGCGCGATAAAACTTCGCGCCGTAAATCGACTTCCGCGCATATGTAGCCGTGGGCAAAAGCTATGACCCTTAACCCTCTATAGACCCAATCCCGAAATCCACGCAGGCGAAGCCGCGGGCAGAAAGCTAGTTGTCTATAAATAAATGAAGCCGATATATATATATTTTACGTACATTTATAAAATTTGATAAATTGAAAACATGGCTACATGACTACATGACCGAATCGACCCCGGGCCTACGAATCATCCAATTCCAATTCATATCAACCAGTATCAAGACCACGGCGTCATCGATGCTCTTTTATTATATATGTAATGTAAAATATACAAAATAGAATATGTACAACGGTGGACTTATCTTTACTACAGATCTCCAGCCAAAACGGAAGTCTTGAAAGAAATGTGCGGAAATACTTTATGTGAATCTTTTGTTATAATTTAATAATATTTTTTTTAATATTGAAAAACAACTTTCATAATTAAATTATCCTTAAAAAAAAATGTAAGGAAATCAATATTTACATAAATTATTTTTTCTTTTTATAACTAAGTTTTTTTTGTGTATTTTATGTATACAATAAAGAGTTATGTTATGAGTTTCTATTTATTTTAATTTTTCACATAAAGATAAGTTAAAAAGTATATATCTTGCTTTCTAGGATTGGTTTATTTTTAGAATGAGGTTATTTGATTCAATATTACTGTAATCTAAGTCAATAAAAATTTATGAAGTTACAATATATAATTTTTACTTTGTATTTAAAATGCCAACAAATAGACTATTTCCCATGCATATGCTGATGAATGATAAAAGATGAGTAAGGTAAGTGATTATTCCTGTATGCTATACAGTAGAAAACGACCTCGCCAAAATTAATTACATATTTGCATAGAATACAAATATTGTACAATTCTCAAGGAAACAGACATCAAATTTACATCTAAACTCGCTCTGTGCTTCTATAAAAAAGAGATTTTTATTTACGTACTAAATCAATACGCTTATCTGTTCGTGAGCAAACAATATCATTCGAGTTTCGTGCGCAGAATGAAATGGCAGTTCACGAAAAAGCAATCAACTCAAATATTTCCAATTTGTGTTTCTAAATTTTTCCGTTTGCCGAATTATTTATAGCCCCGAGCGGGTTAGGCGCTGTCTTCGTCGGCCGCTTATCAATTGGTTTTGAGAATTTAAATTTCGTAGGTGCACCGATTCAATTTCGCGATACGTCGACGCGATTTAGTATTAGAGCTAAATATAAAATTTACCCTTCAACTAGAGGATATTTATAATCACTTCTGCACGTCAAAGATGCTACGACAAAGATGCTACGTCAAAGATCCTACGTGAAAGATGCTACGTTGAAGATGCTACGTGAAAGATGCTACGTGAAAGATGCTACGTCGTAGACTTGTGAACTGGTCACAATTTTTGACATTTAGTAGAAAAAACAATCGAATTGGGAGAATTGCTAAGTACTCGGTGTTTTGGAGAAGTTCTTATTTTTTGTTATTATTTCTTTAATTTTTAACATGTAGAACTATAATTATTACTAAAATAAATACAAAATCAAAATGATGCTTTTACAACATTTATTATAATTATTGACATCAAAAGGAAAATACAATTTAAAGATACAAAGTACTAAAGATTTACATAACATTATATACTCAGTGTTGTATATTTCTCATACAAATTACTATGAAATTGCGTGAATTTGCTTTTATTCAAAAATTTTAAGCACCATAGAAAATATATATTAGAAAATATTATTTTTATAAGCCTTAATATGCAAGTTTTGGTAACAATTAAATCTCCAAAGTAATATCTTAAGCTAATGAAAGTCTCAAAAAGTATCTGATATTGTTTTACATGTGAATTTTGTACATTAAAGACTTATAGTATTGTAGAGGCAAAAGACTATTATCTATCGCTGACCATGAACGATAGCATCGTTGCTTCAGCTACTGAAGAATCTTGATAAACCCCGTAATCCATCAAAATTCGAATTTTACAATCAAACTTAATTCTGTGCTTGAGTACAATTAGAAAGGGACGGTGCTATAGAACCCAAATAGCGCCATCCCGTTCTAACTACACTCAAGCAAAGATTCGAGTTTGATTTAGGAATGCGAACCTAAGTAATACAGGTCTATGTAAAAAATTAAAAACAAATAGATTTTCGTGTACCTCACTTGTCCCGCTTTCGTTCGAGCCTCTCGCTTGCACAAGTATCCGGAATGTGAAACTACACCTCACTTGACATTTATCCGTTTTCTCATGCAAATGTTTGTGGTTCACAAATGGCTTTGTTTCCAAATTGTTCTACTCCCAAATTGCTCTTTCATTCCTGTTCGGTCGCTCCCGTCTTTTTGTTCCCTTGTAACGAATTCAGTTCGATAAATGCTAATGAATAAATTTATGTTGAATAGACAAGGTCTATTTGAATTAGCGCTCCGGGTGTTCTGTTTCGGAAGACGTGGGCGGGGTTGTTGGCTTGGAAGGAACGGGGTAATCGAGTTTCTCGAACCTTCCCTGATTCGGTGACAAATAGTACGAAATTAATATCTACAGTATCACAGATGTAACTTTGTCCATTAATGATTTATTTTGTATAACTTTGTCCGACAATATCAAAATATTTAACTTAGTCCAATAGTTGATTAATTACTCATGTTTGGACATGAATTACTTGCCCTATAAAAAAATCGACGTCCTACATAAATCTAAAACAGTGAATGCGATTTCAATCATTGATCAAAGAGAGGATAAAAAATAAGCCTTCAGTTTCATTCCCGTTTTTTTCGAGAAGGCTCTATCAATTTTCGAATATGTGCAGAGTCAATATTTATTCTTATTTCACGTAGTTTCAAGGTTCAACTTGTTTTATCGTCAATAAGTGCATGAAAAAGCGTATATTGATTAATTGATAGTATATTGATTTCACTATTCAAACTAATCTATTGTAAGCATTGACATATATTCTACCGATAGACAAAAACACTAAAGGAAAAATTGTGTTCAAATACTGGTGAATGTTAGAACTATAATCAGCTAAATCGCTAAATCTATGTGACCTCGTCTGACCATAGAAAAAAGACAACTGCTGGATCGCTTGTCAAAGTATAGATTTCGTTCAACCAAAACGTCGTAACCGCCGCTTACTTATGACGTTTTGCCGAGCGCAGTGAAGCATGACGTTAAAGCGCTTTGTATCAAAGAGTTTTCACCGCAGAAGCGATACCAAATTTAATAAGCACATTGTACCTCATATGTTATATTTTATAATAGAAGGAATGGCAACATAAAAGAAAACAAAATATTACGACTTTATTTAATTCTTACTACTATATAAATTTGTACTAAACAATAAAAAATTACGAACTAAACATTTTATAATCATCCCGTCTATAGATATATTAACCTAAAGTCGCCGCGTACGCTTAGGAATGGAGGAACATCTGTATGGCTTTACTCTATGATTTTAGCAAGCACGTGCCAGCGCGGCGTCAATAAATACAAAATACTGTCTACGTTGTATAATTATAATATTATTATCCTTATTTCCACTTAAACAACTAGATATTTTACCCACTTAAATTTTCAATAATTATTTTTGTTCAGGTTTACTATTTAATCACTGTTTTAATTATGTTTATTGTCGGCCTATGAGCGATGCACACTGCGCGAATGGCGACGACTCACTGAGCGAGGTGCAGAGTGTACCCTGCACTTCACTTGAACGTAGTGAGTGTTCGGGCGGGCGAATCTAGTACATATATATCGATGATTGTAAGAAATTAATTCTAAATGACTAAAATATAGTAAATCATGTTAGCGCTAATAGCGCTAAATTAGCGCATATTTTTTAAACATAATATTCACTTCTGTTGGATATGCAGCCATAAATATTATTTCGTTGCGTTAAGCGTGCCCGAGCCGAAAGGGTCGCCACCTCAGCATGTGCAGGATGTCAGACATCCAGCGCTGGTTTTCAGCTGGCACGCATAGTGGCTCACGGGCGTGGGTAAGGAATAAAATATATACATCTATATATATAATAAATAGGTAAGTGTGCATGTAAATAAATATTCGTAATTAATGTAAATCCAAATGGCTACTGGCCACTCCGAAACTATGTACTAATGAAAGTGAGTTAGTATGCTTAAACGAAAAATAAATTTTGTAAGCGGTATGCTTAATTTGTGATTAGGCCTTATGAGGATTTATTTCTAATAAATAAATAAATAAGATATATTGTATAGAATTAAATTAACGAATTGACTAGATTAATATATACATACTAAAATAACACATAGCTAACAGAACAGAACAGAACAGAAGTTGCCGTTGGTTTGTCTTGCTTTAAGGCTGTGACAGAGTGCATGTCAGACAGACATGCATTCTGTTAATTAAATCTACTTACATTAATTTATTGTATGTACTGTATCAACGCAAGCTGTATTAAATGTAATTTATCTTATTAATATGTGGTAAATGCAGTTGGTGGCTGTACTAGTCATACTCTTAAACATTTTTAACTTTATACATGTATGGTCGCTGTTTGTTTACCTAAATAAAGAGAAAAAAAAAAACGGTAATATTGCCAATTCAACAAGAACCTTAGAACGTTGTAATAAATGTTGTTATTGAAGTGGTTCAAGCACTCCCATTTGGCAATGAGATTGACGACAATAGCGATTTATTTAAATCGCTGGCTTGAAGTCGTGACCTAATTAGAAATTATTGATAATTTCCTATTAGCATTTATTATACTACTATTTAATTATATTTTTATTTATTATATATTTATTTCATTAATAAGTATCTTGCACCCATTCTTCTTATCAGCTAAATACATCCTGAATACATCCTGGTAGGAAAAACAATTTGGACGATTCAAAGGAGCTTTCTATAAAGACATATTGGAATAAAGTTAATTTTGATATGGTTTTTAAATAATGAAGTGTGTTAAGTTTGTTATGTTTTTTAACCACGAACTTTCCAAAAAGACTTACAGCTTATCTTATCACAGTAATCATAGTCTATGGACGCCTACAACGACAGCCTTTAAAGACCTATTTACTGCATTCTTGAAAAACTCCGTATGGTACTACCCTTATGAAGAAACTATGCGTATACAAAAAATAAAATAGATATTATTATTCATAGTCAACCCATGAGCTGGAAACTAAAATTAGAAACTTCATTAAGACCTCTCATTTGAAAGATACTTTATACCTGGGCCGTAAGACTGAGATCTGTGTACCCGTATGTTATCCATATATACCATTTCTGCTGCAAGTCAGCTGGATTTATTGGATAAGATATGTCAGTGAAATTAATACCGGAACTTTACATCTTATGATAGCATTGTGGTAATATACATTTGGTATTTAAGGGTGCCAGATTTTCAGAAAAAATCTATTTGCTACAAAATTCTTCAAATTCTGTCCTTGGAGTTTATATAAACTCTACCAAAGAAGTGGATATTATAAGTATTTCTATACAATTTTAGAATCATATAATTAAATAAGTAAAAATGCATTAAGAATAATGTTTCTAACATCATTCCCTCGCTGTACCCCAAGGATCAATTGAGTTTATTTAAAAACTACAAAACACATTCGAATCTTTAAGTCTCACAAAAATGAAGCGTTCCATCACCCTATTATTGACAGTTGGATTATGAACACATTTTGAATAAAATACGAACGCTGCCATTAGTTTTTGAAAGTTGGTACAGATGTCAACTTATTAAAATGGCGAAATCTTCTGTGACAATCTCGGGTGTGATAGGGTAAGTATGTCTAACTGTAGCTCAAATCTCATAAAACTAAAACAACCATCTTTCCACAGAAACGGAGTTTGCCCAGAACAATCTGAAACAATAAGGCTGATTGGAATTTGTCAAGCTGGCCGCGTTTTATAAACTGCCGGCTGTTTGCAGACAGAAGGCCGGTAACGCGATTAACCTGGCCCTCCGCTGAATACAAATACGCCAATCTGTACGCTCCACTCCCCTTTCTTAAGCTACCCGGCTTGTTATTGAAAAATACGACAAATCATCGCAGTGGTCGCCCCGTTGTCCGATTATTACTTGGGAAGGTTGTAATCTAGAAATCGAATTAGATTTCTAGTTTTTCCAATGTTTTTCTAAGCATAATAGCAGCATTAGCCTTATGTCTTAGAGGTCTGAGATTAGAACCCACTTTTTTCACTGTGCTTTTCAATATCAAATTTCATTTATGATCACTACTTAGTATAAAAAAAAGTCGCTTTCTTTGTCCCTAAATCGCTATGTAAGCTTAAATTTTGATTTGATGCGGTTTTTTTAGTTGATTAATTAAATAGGAAGGTTTAATGTGTAATAACATCCATTAAATAGTGGAGAAATACTGTTATTTTTGAGTTTCTAATGTGATGTCGTAAATGAGTACATTTTTTCCGCTTACATTGTAAACGCATTCTGAACCCTAGGATCTATCAAAGTAATGTACTAAACATCGTTCACAGTTTTTTGTAGTGTATTGTACCCGTGCGAAGCCAAGGCGGGCCGCTAGTGAAAAATAAACTAGTCGTAAGTTAAACATACGAGACAGTAGTATAATTGTTCGCTAAATGCGTCGGTGACGCTGTGATCTCGACTCTGTTCTAAGAATCAGATGATTCAAGGGATCCTGAGTCGACCCTGCCATGTACCAATGCGTTTCTTGTTTTTAGAATGTCATATGTACATTTATCTGTAGGAAAACATCGCAAGCCATCGTCATGAAAAAATTCAAAGCTATTGCTGGACTGTCAAATCGTATAATTGGATACTGTTTAGGATTTTGACATAAGGTTCGATACTTGTCACTGCGCATTTTATATCGGTCGCATTTTTCAATATTAATTAAATGTAATATTTACGGAAATATATTACAGTGATTTATATACGGTTTCATCCCAATATTACTTATGGATCAGCACAAACAGCGGGTATTTAGTGGCTTGAAAACAGGATTGGATGATAAAGTGGACGGCCACGCGATCTTACACTTTACACTACAAGTATCGTAATATATAGTATATATTTATAAACACATACGGTAGGGCACATTAGCACACAAAACACAACATAAGCCTTGGTGCAAGAGCTGTCTGATAAATAAATACATATATATAATTAGTAGAATAAATATAACAGTTGCGAGTGTAATCGGAACAGATACAAAATAAGTATTCTATTTTATTTTATTTATTAAGAGAACAAACAGTTACAATATACAAAGTATAATGTAGTTAACTATGTCTATTGAATTGAATTGAACCAACGTGGTTGGTTGCATTCAACCAATCCACTGATTAATAAGAACAAAAATAGCGCGCTAGACTTGATCTTGGCACTACACAGCGCACAGACAGACATATTCACTATCTGTGATTTCATAAAATGTAATACTAAAACATGAAGCATGAATCAAACAAGAACTCGACTTTCACGTCATATTCAAGGTGACATTGAAGTAGCTAAGAATCCGAGATATTGAAATTAAAGTCTAAAGACTCAACGACGAAAGATCACAAAAAATATTTAGTCGCCTTTTCCGTACCGTAGAGGACAGCCACTCAAAATAACGAGGCTCCAAATCACCCAAAGGGCGATACTCGGAATGTTTCTGCATGATCGAATTAGAAATTATGAATTTCATAATAGAACCAGGGTCACGGCCATAGTCCAAAGAATCGTTAAGCAACGTTCTCCAAGGACTAGCCATTTTCTTAATCTTGCGAGCATTGTACCATACAATTGACGCACAAGAATTGAGTGGCAAGTATATATTAGAAAGACTTTCTTTTTCAGTAGATTGATAGTAGAAGTATTGCAGTGCATTCCATCGACGAGCGTTCATGAAAGTAAAGACTTGAAGCGGTTCGAAGAGCTAGAAGAGGTAACACTAAGTACTGATTATAGCTCACGTTACAGGCTTTTCTAAGCATTATGAAGAAAATGAATAAAACTTTAAGTACAAAATTGTTCTAATCTGTTACTATACATTTTTTCTTAATTTGGTAAATTTTTGCCATTCGATCGTTTGGTTTTTAATAACAAATAATGAACAAAATCCAAATTACAAAATCCAAATGGAGACGATTTTTCACTAATTTTTGACCGACCGCCAATTTTTGTTTTTATTATGCTGGGATAGACCACGCCACCACCGGTGCGTGCACCTGGCGTCACTCAAGCGACTACAATCGCCGTGAGCTTCTTAGTCTATTTACAGCCGTACATAGTTTTGTAGTTTATTTGATTGACAAAAAACAAGATATTTTCCCACCAAATTTTGACGGACCACCCTTTTTTTAAAAAGCAGTCATGATAGACCACCCCACCTCAATACTAAGCAAGCGACGTCTAGTTCATTTATATTCGCCAGTAAGTTCAAATACGTCAACATATTTTCGTATATATCATTTCCAGTGTTTTTCTTTGTCGCCTCATATTATGTTCCGGCAAAAGTACAATCTACGTACATTCCTCCGCGCCCATTAAAATGTACACACCACATAACGTGTTCCCGACGTACCGACTTCGACACGTTCCCAATATTTACGGGGTAAATGCCTGAAACTAATCACGGACTTGTCATGAATATGTAATGGAGTTTTGACTTGCAAACACGATTGTCGACTGCTCGCATTATCGCGTTACGTTCACGTGTTATTGTGTCTAGTATCTATACGTACCCTACAACGTATCTCTAGATACGTACTGCCGATGTGAATAGAGTTCAAAACGTCGACGCAGAACAAAGGGTTGCTTATCACAAATGTTATTGTCTTCGAGAATTGTCTTTTGGCCAAGGTTTCCTGCGCGACAGAAGTGTCAATACTGGAACCAGAAATATAAATTAACATTAGCTCATTTGAATTTGGTACTGGACTTCTAAATTTATCAAACCCACAACCACTGTAACATGCGTTTTTTTTTCCAACTGGAGAGGAGAGTTTGAGAATCGTCATGGATTCCACCGTGTCTGTTCCATTCCACAGTGATTATGTGGAACTGTAAATCGATCGAGGTTCCGCGACCGGAATGAGCTGCAGACTAAATTCAGCCTGATACTTGGTCATAATGACCTAATAATGGCTAAGATGGAAGGGTTGTGTTTCTATTTCTACATTCGTTTGTATAGGTTGGATTTTATAGACCTTAGCCATTAACGACCTCAATTGCTTTAGTTGAAAAAAAAGTTACTAGGACTGTTTATACTGTTTTAAGATATTTTAAAATGCGTTTAAAGATTTTGGAAATAAACTGCTTAATCGAAATAAAAACATTCAGCCATATAAACATTCGCATTTGTAATATTAGTATGATGAACAAAAATCATACAATTTATTTAACAGTAATAGTTACAGTAATCCTGCTCTATGCTAGCCAACTCCATGATCATGTTTCCGATCGTGTTACGCCAGAAAATAATTCGAATACCATATTTCAAATCTACCCGCACTTTACTTAGCCGCGATTCCTTATTTACCTTCCATTTCGGGATGCAAGGGCTGATCGCTCAGGGCCATCAATCTTAATAACGACTTGAAAGCCATATTTTTCTTCGTTGCGGACGCGTCGGTGTCAATCAATTCGGCCGATAGTGAGGTAACCTTATCCTGAACTTGCATTATATCGAAACGTTCAAATTCTTTCGATTTATTTACTTTGTTTTTCTAATGAATAAATGGTAAGTTTAATATTAGCGAAATTAAATATTTATATTCTAGTAAGTTGTCTAAGCATCCATAATATCAAATATCTTAAAAGGCGTATACATGGACACGTGGAAAGAATGAACAAAATAATTTATCATCAATTCCTCTCAAAGCTCTTATATTCAAATCAAAATAAAAATGTATTCTTCAAATATGATTTTTAAAATAACTTTTGCACGTGAAAGATGCTACTGCCATTGGTTGAAATGTCTTCGACAAGACCTTGTACTGGACATCTCCCTGTATTTCTAAAGAGTCATCAATTAGAAGCTGACCTCAGATAAATAGTTTGAACCCAACTTCCTTTACAAGTTAAAACAAGTTTGCATTATATTCATACAAGTTATACTATCGTCAAGTTGTTTTCTATAGTCAAAATATTTTGCAACGTAATTATTAAGTTAGTAAAACTAGAGCCAAGCATTGTTATCATTGAATTAATCCTTAACAGGCACTTTCCTATCTTTCTTACCCTTCTTTTGCCACATCTTTTTTTGACAAAGTCTTACTGACAATGAGTCCATTTACAACTCCATTTACTTTGTTTTCTTGCAATAATTCTTCTTTCAATGTGGTCACGCCACTTAACAAAATTTGACTGAAGTGAATTGTGTGTGAATTGAAAAGTAATAACTCACATGTGTTGTAAGATTGGAGGAGTAAGAAACCAGAAAGGAAGACCTGGTAAGATGCTGTATGTATTGGTGGCTGGTTCAGCGGTCGCGGTGGCTCCTCGAATGTCCAGTCAAATGGTCAGCGACGTTAACCACTACTTTCTTGCGGTGTCACCGGGTTCAAAACTTTGCACACGCGAACTGTGAGATGGGTTTGCCCCAGGGCGGGTGAATTAAGCGGTTAGCGAAAGTATGCGAAATTATCGAGTTGATAAATTGAAGACGACGTTAGCGCGGCGCCGGAGTTATCGCCATCTTAATATTACTTTTTTTATCGCGGCGCTGTCGTCGCGTCTCAGGTCCGGGGACAGGTCAAAGGAAGGGGTAGGAATTTTATATATTGCCAATAGGTGGCGCTAACACAATGACAGACTTATACTTAACATCTCTTGTAAATATATACCTTTTTTTTTGTTCCCCTGAGGAAAATGCAATATATTGCATACCCCGGCTGCGGCGGGCCGACGGTTATGTGGGGCTCTCCTCCCCAGGAGGGGGAGGCCTATCCACTAAAAACCTCAGGGATGGCCTTCCTCAGTCATGTAGGGAGCTGATCTCCTCCACTGACGATGCCCCCCGGCCACCCCCGGGCCCCGGCCGCAGCTGTGCTACCGAGCCCGGCGCCGCCTCCTTCGAGCGGGATCGGCCATCTCCCGACCCCGCTTGTAAATATAGACCTTAAATAGACAAACTATTTCTCCTGTTCTAAGCATTCATTTCTGACACATTTTGACATCTTTTCGTCTCTTTCAATGATCACGTTTTGCTTACATTTACATCAATCACTTTTCTTTCTATTGCGCCATACAAACATTTAATCATGTCGTGTAACTGTTCCTCCTTGTTCATTCTACTGAAAATATATATTTTCAATATAAAACAAAATCCTAACACCATACAAATAGCCTCTATAAAGGCATAAAATAGAAAAGCGCAGTGGGCCGTGCGATTGCTCGCATTATACTAAACGGATTCTCTTTAAAGCACATAAGGACCCATTCAGGAGGCCATTGTCCAGTATTACCGGCTCCGGATGCCGGACGCTCCAGTAGGCGACAGTACATCGATAGGTACACTATTTTGAAGCTTTTCTTATTTATTGTGACTTTAATAATTACATATAATTTTCGTTTTGTTTTATTAATATTATTAAATTTAACACACATTAAATACAAATCTTCTCTCGATACTCGATTGAACTCGAAATCGAAGAGGCTCTAGCGAGGTGTGAGATAGGGCGATGTGATATAGCCAAAATTGTGAACAGCAGCGCTGGATAATGTATTACTTGCTTTTTTGCATTGGAAAGGTATTTGAATTAACATCAATGACGGGGATGACGCATCTTCGTTTTTCTGATGATGTCGTGAGGTTAAGACAATTTCTTAACAAGAGAGTCTTGAAATGAACGTGGACATCACAAAAATAATATCGAATTCACATGTAGTACCCACTCTTGTGAATGTTGAAGGCTTGACATTGAAAGTTATTACTGAATATTTCAACTAGAAACAAATAGTCCAAGTAGATCCAACTTCCAGAATGAGGTTAATGGACCTCTGTGGATAGAGGCGTAGGTCTAGCATTGGGAGTTTATTGGCTGAAATGAAGATAATGATAACGAATTTTTATACAAAAAACGAGCAGATTGCCCATTACATGGTGATTAATAGTACATTTGTTGATGTGAGAACAACATATCTGCAACCCCCCTCCCCCCCCCAAATCCACAGAGTACATTGCCAACATGTGGCATAAGATGTAAAGTCATAGTATCTAATAATTTTACTGCCTATCTTATCCTTTGCTATTCTGTGTCAGAAATAGTAACACGAAGGTACCCAAGCTGGTATAAAGTCTTCCTTCGATATCTTACATGATTTGTTTTATTTGATCGTGTGATTAAAACAATAATAAGCCTAAAAACGAAATGTGACTTCAGGTAGTGTGACAATAACAGGATTCGAAGCTCGTTTTTCGATTCAATGAATTCAATTTTCGATATCAAATACCTGAGAATATACCCTTGTTCTGTGTCTTATTATCACTAGGTGGGTCGAAAGTTTTAGGTTATTTATAGATTAGAAATACATTTATTAAAGGACCACACAACGATACGAACAACAATAACAAAACAATACAATAATTATAAGTACTGCTGCATGATACCATAATTCTGGCAAGCTCAGTATAAGCAGCAGGCATGGCCTGCTGCACTGGTATTCTGCTAGCTACAGTAGTGACATCAGGTACGAAAACAATACAACAAGAAAATTACAAAGATAGTATGAACCGTAATACAAATTTCACTCTAACAAATTCAAAAATCAAATAATAATAAATAAAAAAAAAACAAAAATGGCATGTACAACAACAAAGAATACAAAATAAAAAAACACTGTATTGAAAAGACAAGTAAGTACAGAATATCAGACTAACCCTTGCAACTACAACTCAAGCAAATGTGTTTTTAACAAAACAAACTCTATGTTGTTGTTTGTTCCAATGTTCAGACTCCATAAAACTAGCTGTTCGTTCTTGGGGAAATGTATATCTATGTTTAACAAGCTTCCGCAAAGTGTCATTGATTTGCCTTTATATAAATTTAAAATCCATATCAAAAATACACTCATGAGTAAAGGTTATTATAAAGTAAGTGACTATCTAAATGATCACAGTATTTGGGAATAGGGACACTATTCATAGAGCCATGTTTGGTAACAACATTATTTATAATATTGTATTATTTTATATGTGTATGTAAACATACATACGACTGTAATCGTATTAGGTATGATTGTATCTTATACTATATTGTATTTTTATATTATATTATTATAATTATTAACATTGAAAAGAGGAGATAAGAAATAGACCTTCAGAGTTTCTTGCCTGTTCTTCTCGAGAAGGCTCTCCCAATTTCCGAACAGGTGTCGAGTCAATATATTTTTTCTTTTTTTTTTTTTTCCTTATTCGTACGTACGGACAAGGTTTTTGTTTTTTTTTATTAATTAAGCTTTTTTTTTTTTGTTTGTTGACGTCAATAAGTGCCTGTAAAGGTCTATGTTGAATAAATATTATTTTGATTTTGATTTTGATTTTGATTTAGATTCTCCTCGCTTACATTGAATAATAGAGAAACAACCAACTGTAGAATTACATAATTTTTTAAACGCTTCTTCTTCTTCTAGTCCTATTTTAGGCACATCTACCACAGAGCCTCAAGGCTAATGTCTTCGTATATGTTGCTAAGGAGGTTCAAAGTCACCAAATATATAGACAATGAAGAACTAAGTTGTTCTAGGCATTAAGCCGACAAATTGTTGAGGTACCCTGGAGTGGCTGTAAAAACTCGTCCTAGTTTCTGTTCAGAGTGAGAAAGACACAAATGAGACGATACGTGATTTTATATACCCATATGTAAATTCTTAGCGAAAAAGTAACACCCTTAAATCAAAGCTAGTAAAAGACTGTGTGAAAAAACTCAATGACCTGGGAGAAAAGAACAAAATCACTCTCAAATGGGTGCCAGGTCATTCTGGAATAACCGGCAATGAGAAGGCCGATGAACTAGCCAGGGCTGGGGCTCAAGGAATACAGTACGGCCCAGAGCCTATCTGTGGTATCTCAAAGAACCAGGCCATGCAATACCTGAAAACTCGCCTTCTTAACGAGGCGAAAGCAGACTGGCACAGTACGTCCGGGATGACACACTCAAAAGCACTAATCGAACCATACTCTCGCAAACGCACTGATGAGCTATTAAAGCTTAACAGGAGTAACTTGAGCGTGATGGTTAGGGCTTTGACCGGTCACTGCAAGTTGAATAGACACCTTGACAACATGAAACTTAAGGACACTGACACATGCAGAGTCTGCGAACAAGAGCATGAAACACCAATACACCTCTTGTGCTACTGTGAACCGCTGATTCACAAAAGAAACAGACACCTGGGGAAATACATCCTTGACCCAGATGAAATAAAAACAATCCGAACTGGGAACATCCTATCTTTCTTGGTCAGTGCCCAGTTAAGGGAGCTACTGTAGGGCCTTCATAGAACCTACATAGGAGGCTGGTCACAATAGATCTCAATAGGTCGCAGTGATGCATATCAGCCCCGACTTACATGAAAAAAAAAATAGCGAAAAAGTATGTACATATATGTACTTTTTCTGAAGCGCTCAGAATATAAGTCGTGTATGTATGAGTGAATACTATTGCTTCTAGCCTAGACTCGTTAGGTAATTCAAACGGCCCATCAAAACCATTTTCCTTGCCCGATTCATTACCAGTAAGATAGATTTGAAGTATTCGCTTCCTGTATAACTTATAACTTTTGTGTATCGCGTGTACAGTAGTTTGAATTATTTAAAAGTAAATAACTTTTTATAAGTCATGGGATTTGTATCTGCTCTTTAAAATTAATCTCAGGATTTCAGGCATATCCATTTTATTCTTTCGCTATATGAAACCAGTTTAAGTACATGAATAACTCTACTTTTTTTTTCTTTGTTTTTGTTCCCCTGAGGAAAATGCATTAAATTGCATACCCCGGCTGTGGCGAGCCGGCGGTTATGTAGGGCTCTCCTCCCCAGAAAAAACCTCAGGGATGGCCTTCTTCAGGCATGTAGGAAGCCTCGGGAACGCCAAGCCTCCGTTTCCCTGCCTATACAGGGGAGCCCTCCTCGGGGGAGGCTACAATACCTCCCCGGATCTCCTCCAGATGAATAACTCTACCTAATTCCGACCTCTGGTAATATCTTACCTGTAAGACTAAAAGATTTCCCAAATCATATATTCACTCTTCTCTGTTCCTCTTTCCAAGGTTAATGGAGGTCGCCGATTTGAAGGTCTTTATGTCTAAAAGTAGAGACTTATGTCCAGCAGTAGATATCTCTCAGGAGAATACTGCTGAGGCTGCTCTTTTATCATCATCATTTCATACATATATACGCCCACACTTTTTTTCCACGGGATTAGGCAAGGATCACTGTTTCCTACTTCAATTTACACATTTCAATTTCACATTTCAATCTAAACATAATTCCTTAATTTCCTCGAGTTTTATTAATACTTTCATGCATAGCCGTTGACGGTAACTGTTCTAATTTACCGCGTGCAATAATATCTTGTACCAACCAATTGTAAGAGTTTTGTGATAAACCATTTAAAATATATTCAATATTAAACCAGCAATCATTCATTGGTTTAGTTTCATACTATGTTACTGACACGAACAAGCTTCCAGTCTATTTAGTCTGTGGTCAAATTTGAAATATATCTGGTAAGGATTAGATGCTTAAATAAAAAAAAACTTTTTTTTTTTAATTTCATAATTTGTCAGTGTAAAAATATAATTGTAGTTGATCTGTAAAAGAAAAAAAACAAATACAGTAGTCTTAAACAAGTAAATCTCAACGCGGAATATAAAGAGTTGTCTCATTGTTGGAAGGATTTCAATTAGGTACTATTACAAATCACAAAACAGGTACAAAACTAAGAGTTTAATCTAGTGAATTAATAATTGGCAAGAACGCAAAGTCTCTGAATAGTTTAGCATCTCCGCAAACACGAAAATAGTAACACAGTTCGCAATCCCGTCCCAAAGTATCCCTCCTTACAAATTCTTTTATGCCAGTTTGCAACCTTTGAGAAACCCGCCAAATTAAGGGCGAGCTTCAATAAAGAAATATGCAAAGTGACCAATAACATGTTGTGCCCTTTCAAAATCCCGCTAAGGTGGGGAGGGAGGTACAATAATTTATGCGGGCCCGAAGAATTGGGCCTTCTTGTATCACGATCATGTTACGCGAGCACGTGTTGAGAGATCTCTTATCGATGTAACCATAAATTGGTTCAGCGTTTTAAGAAGCTGAAGAAATATTGCACAGGAATTGCTTGTTGAACAAATCGCTTCTTACCTGCTCGTTTTCGGTTCTTAGGTTACGGTTGTTGCTCTGTATCGTATTCTGATTTGGCTCGAATATTAAGGTTGTTAAGAAATATGTTTCACAAATTATATTATTTTTTTGCTAATTTTGTAAATGTTTAGTTAGAGCTTAAAGCCATTTTTATTATTTTATACACACACATAAAGTATATATAGAACGTAAGCATAATTTTTAAAAATATAATAACTGCGAATATACTTTTGTCTGTCTGTTCTGTCTCTCATCTGTTCGTCAGTCGCGCTTCAAATGATCTCCTCCGAATCAAATGAAATTTGGTACACAGATAAGAGCCAGGTAAAGATATAAGCTTTTAATGCAGAAAGAGCTGTAATGAGAATGTACGTTATATTTAATGATAATTGAAACACATTTTAGACTTTCGATTAAATATATACATCATTCAACATTTTTAAATCATATACCAAAAAGAGGGTAAAAATAGTCGATGAAAGATTTTGTCCGAACAGGATCACACAAACTGAACCGAATTGAAGAACATCTGTAATATAGGTTCAACATCAGAAGAAGTACACAGAAAATTTTTACAATGGGAAAATATATTTTTCCTACGGAAAAATATGATAAAAACAGCTGATTGGGTTTGATGCAATTTGATAAGGATGTTTGAAATTATCAGTAAATTTATATATCTATTTTACTGTCTGATCTTTTATACGTGTTGCACTGGCCGTGGCAGCAAGCGGACTGAAGCTGCGGTGCTAACCACCTGCATATATTTTGTTCTGCAAGTACCGTCACATATTACAGTGACAGTGTCGATATTTCACAAACCAACTGACGAGCCCGGCGTAAACGACTGTGGAAATCGAGGTTGTTTTTTAGTTACTACTAAGAGGAAATTATTTTGATATTTTACTCCGATTAATTCAGATGTAGTATATTCTTATATATAAAAATGTATCGCAAAATGTGTTAAGCACATAACTCATTAACGCATGGATCAATTTGGCCAATCCTTTTCATAAAATGTTCGTTGACGTTCAAGGATCGTTTTTAATCGAATAATTATCGGACAAACCGTAAAAACAGCCCTTTTTTCAATACAAACGTTTTCTAACTAAAACGTACAGTCAACTAGAGCGTTATTGTTGTGGTATAAAGTTCATATTCCAAGTACTCACTGTTGTCTAAGTAACGTAAGTGTGTTCCGAACATTAACGAATCAATTTGCACTTTATTAATGCTATATAAAGATGAAATTCAATCATATCTATCAAAACAGTATGCGTGTGTGCGTTGGAGCACAAAATACATCGTTGCAGGATTGAATGTCACGTTTCAAAATTGAATTGCTACAAAATGTAATAGTTCATTTGGACCTTTTTTGCAATTAAGTATTTTTTATTCACAACGCCCTACCACCGGGGTGACGATTCTGTACAGGAGAATTTTTTGCCCTGACAATAAAATAAGTAAGAACAAAAAACTGCCACTTTACAAATCTTTTTGACAGGAAGAAGTCTGTTGAATCCGCTAATCTCAAATACAAATGGCGATCTGTGGAGAGGATTTGCATACGAATGGCCGGTACCTACTTTACCGATTCCAAATTAATTTGTTATATAAATGTTGTGTTAATTCTCTTTATATATTTATATATTATAAGTTAGTATCACTTAGTATAAAACAAAGTCGCTTTCTCTGCCCTATATCCCTATATGCCTATGTATGCTTAAATCTGTAAAACTACGCTACGGATTTCGATGCGGTTTTTTTAATAGATAGAGCAATTGAAGAGGAAGGTTTCTATGTATAATAGCATTGCACCCGTGTGAAGCCGCGGCGGCTCGCTAGTACTCGTTATAAAAGAAAAATATGTCAATTTTATAAAATCTATATGTTCCATTTTTATTTAAGAGATAATTGTTGATCTAAAATCTATTATAACAGTTTTATGAATTGATACATAGCTCGAATCAAAAAATATATATATTTATGGCCTAATTCCAAATCATTTTAAATAAAGTTGGTTAAAGAAAATCTGATGCAAGAAGCAAGGAATCTTAATCTGGAACCTTATTACTAGGGGATATGTAATAGTTTTGAGTGTGTATTACCTCTGCAATACCGTAATGGCGTGACAGCCGCAAGTATATCTTGAAAGCATTAGTTGATGCGTGTCGAGGTCTGAAATGCAATATTTGAGCGGAGCAAGCCCGCCGCTGGTTTACGGCTCGTTATGATGCCCTCAGCGAAGCGAGCTCAACTCTAGACTACCTTGCTGTATTTGAGGTTTGTCGGTTCCCGAAATTGCATTAATGCTAACTCAAAAACTCTTCGTGGCGATGGCGTCGGGAAATTTAGTTAGATTTTTTACTTTGGTTAATTTAATTTCACTGTAATTTAGATTTTACATTTTACTAACGGTGAACAGCAAAAATCAATACATCGTTTTAAATCTGATTCAAGGGAAACAAATAATTAATTGTTGTTAAGAATTTATAATATAACATTACTCTTTGTTGCACACCAAAAACAAAGACAAATAAAAATACAACAAATAGCAAATGTACAAGAGGTGGTGTTATTGGTAAACAGCAATCTCTTCCAGGCAACCTTAGACCAGGGACGACAGGAGAGACCAGGTACTAAAACGAAATTTAAATAGAGGATGGGTGCAGTAATTGGACAGAACAATAGGCTATAATTCTTTCTGAATTAATTTAAGTCAATTGGAGAGAATTGTCATTTTTAATGCTAGTTCTTTTTCCATTTTTTTTCTATTTGTAATTCCTTCTAATATTATTAACACGATACAAGAGTATGGAGTTACTCTTTCACGTAAATACTACTAAATGGATTTCAATGAAATAACAGTAATATAGCTTATATATTAGAGCAGTAAATAGGCTACAATATATAAAGATATTGTGTGAATTGTCCAAGATAATAAGTGTCAAGTAAATAGTCGCGAGCGTCAGCTTCTTTCATCATATTTACTATCGTCACAAGTTTAGCTGCATCTGATAGTGGTATTACACTACAAATTACACCAAAAACATCAAGGCGAACATTCCTTTCGTTATTATTATAAGCTAAGATCATATCGAATACTTTTATTATAAATGGCGCAGGCGTCGCGTGACACCAATGCTTTAGAAATTCGGCCGTGTATTGTTCGCAGCTATTTCACCTTTATAACATCAAGCGGCTATTAGTTATGTAAAACTTAGCTCGGCGTGCGGTTTCTTTCGTGTACATTGAAATTAGCTAAAACACAAAACCTCTTGGATGCATAGTTTTGAATAATATCCGGTTGTGGTAATTCTAGCGATTTTCACAAATTACAATGTACGGCTAATTTATTGGACATGTTCGAAATTGAGTTTCGGATTGGACTGATTTAAGTTTTGTGGATAATTGTTTTCATTCCTCAACCAGCGATTTACATTTTAACAATAGTACTTATCTGCTGGGAATTTTCAACGTTTGGCAAAAATTCAAAGTTAAATAAACAAGACATCAAATTACAGATGGTAATTTTAAATTGAAATACCAAATGAAGACTATTTTAAACTAGCTATATTAGTAGAAACGCGAATGTTTGTAACATAACATAACCGTTTATTGTATTCATAAAATATTCACACACAAAAAAAAAAAAGAAAATAACAAATGTACAAAAGGCGGCCTTATTGCTAAACAGCAATCTCTTCCAGGCAACCTAGGACCAGGGAAATATTAAAAGGAGATTTAAATATAGGATGGGTACAGTAATTGGACAGGACGATAGGCTATAACTAGTTTGAGTTAAGGAATCTTTGACAGGAAGTGAACACGGACTTGATTCTTAAAGGACTCCAGCGTTCGCGTTCCCCTAATACCCTCAGGGAGAGAGTTCCACAACCGGACGGCATAAGCCGTCATATTCCAAATTATTAAAAAAATTCTCGCTTCCAACTTTGACAGCTAGGAGGTTGCTCATGGATCAAATGCTATTGCATAGTATTTGTTACAACAAGTTAGATTGTAATTTCTTAATGAACAATATATATATACGTGTCCCGAGTCGTCCTAACGTATTCGAGACACTCATAGTCATAAGCTATTCGCTCCAAAACTGTGAAAAACCAACGCAGGTGAACGTGCACCTTTGACACGACTTATGAAATGCTACAATGAGCACTTTATTGATATTGACATTTTCTCAATGTCACACGACAGTTTTAGAAACCGTGTGTTGGAACATCTTGCGGATGATTGGTTGCTTTAGCCTAGTATTTATTTTTACTCTTTCTCAAATAAAATAACTACTTTGTAAGACACAACGCAGGTTAAAGGATTTCTTGTCGTCTCTTGTCGAATCTGGCAAGGGAGTACGACTCTAATAATTATGATGTGTTGTGTCTAGTGTTCTCCTAGTCAATAATAGTGTAAGTCTGGGGTTCATGGTGTTGGTTGTGCAATTATTAAGTCTTATTGTTACATTTATTTGTTATAATTACCTCATTGTACAAGTGTTTATTTGACCTCAATAAAATTAAAAAAAAAATGCCGATAAAGAATATGAAAAATAGTCGGTACTTCGGGGCGGTATATCCAGAGTCGGATTAAAATTAGAACGCAAGACACGACATGACGAATGGGATCGAAAAGAGAACAAAGATTTAAGGTAGGATGGAGATGTTGGAAGATACAAAATATTGTAAAGTAGGGATAAAACATGTAAGTCTCTGCGCTGGCGAATAGGTAACCATTTCAGTTGAAAGCGACGTTTGTAAGTATGTTTCTGTGTATGTATGGATGTTTGTTACTCTTACACGTAAAAATTACTAAATGGATTGTAAAGAAACTTTACAATAATATAAGTTCTTATATCAGAATAACACATAGGTTACAATTTAAAAAAATGCTGTGTTAATTGTCCGAAATATGATGATAAGGTTCAAGTTAGTAAGAGAAAGTCTACTATGTAATTTGGCGTGCATTTTAATGTTAAAATGATACTTTTTTTTTACGCCACGCTAATATAAGCCACTCAAAATACTAATATTGTGAAGACAAAGTCGCGGGCACCAGCAAGTTAAAGTGCCTGTTTGTTGTTTTATCAATTAGAAAATAAAATAAAAAAGTGGATTGAAAGCTCTCTTGGAGAAAGTCTGACCCATTTTTTTTAATCTGTACATAATAACAGTTCTCTATTAGATGAGAAATATTGTAGAAGTAACGACGTATCTGCGATTATTACATTTGAAGCCACAAAAATGGCGCTGTCGCTCAAAAACGCTCCATACAAAGTACAATGCAGTCGTGACGTCATAACTTACTAAAGTCGCCTAATTTGTATGAGCGTATAAACAAAACTGCCAATAACTTTGTTATACTCGTATTTACGTTTATAGATATACTTTCTATATTAAATAATGTTACATTTAATGTGAGGAAGTTAGAAAGCTATTCGTTTCATTAGAATTTTGTATAAAATAATTGTACATTTTTTAGAAATTTAAAAGCAATATTAATACAAAATTAACGTGAAATTTCTATATTGGCTTACATTCATGAGATAGAAATTGCTCAACTTTGATAATTCTATAATAAAAATAGGCATAATCAGTTGTAGTCATCTCAATACACGATACGTCCCTCGTATTGTGAAAATAACTGTCGTAAAGTTTATAGAATATAGAATTTTACTATTGCCTTCGTCAGAAATGAAGTCTGTGTCTTCGTTAGACTTCGCCTTAATTCCTTCTAGACCCCTGAGTCCGTATCCCGTCTGACGTAATTTCTTTTTTTTATTTTTTTTTTTTATTTGGGTAGCTAACAGCTTGCAATAACAATGTAGTAATAAAAATAAGAAGCTACAAGCTAATAATAAGCTACCACGTGTAAAACTACTTACTATCTATCAACAACAACGAGGACAATACAAAATAATCACAATTAAACCAATCGAATCAATTCGGTATCTGAGAAATTGCAGACAGAATCGGTATCAGTGCATTTTTTATCTTTTTTAAACTATCACTAAATATGTCGACTTCGCCATTTATACTATTTATAAGATTAATCACTCTAATGAAATAGCTATTACGTCTATAGTTAGTGTTCGCAAAGGGCACATTAAAAAGATTATATAAATTATTACGTCTCATGCGCATTGGGACATTAAATGAAATTTTCTCTAGAAGCTGCGGACAATCAACCAACCCCCTAATCAATTTCACAAAAAATAAAATATCTGAAATATTACGCCTCACGGTTAAAGGTGTGAACTTTTTCTGGATTCTTTCTATTCTCAAAATATACAATTTCAAATGTCAATTCACTATTAAGATAAGATTTAATGCGAGTAATGACATTTGAAGCTCTCTAATATAACTTAAACTTAACGTTAAACTTTAGCGATATATCTGAACATATATTTAATGCCATCAATTAAAATGAATTGGAATTATCCAACGCGACTGCAGACGGAGGGTCTCCAGTGAGGTGTTAGGCGAGCGCACCATAATTGAACCGGTAAGGGTCTGAGCGACTGAGGACCAGTCTCTGGCGTTTGTTAATTGGTACCATTTTTTTGTAGTTTACATGCACAGAGGAAATGTAGTCGTTTGATATATTTTTTCGAAACGTTTTGTTTTAACGCTGATCACCTTAAAAAATATTCTAACTTCAGATAACATCACTACATATCGTTTTCTCTGTCTTTATATCTCTACTAGCTTTCTGCCCGCGGCTTCGCCCGCGTGGATTTCGGGATTGGGTGTATAGAGGGTTAAGGGTCATAGCTTTTGCCCACGGCTACATATACGCGGAAGTCGGTTTATGGTGCGAAGATTTTATCGCGCTTCCCGTGGACTATCCGTTTTCCGAGATAAAAAATGCCGCAAAACTCCTCAAGAATCACTCTATCTATTGATGAAAACCGCATAAAAATCTGTGCAGTAGTTTTTGAGCGAAGCCTTTATTGCGCATCCCGTGGGATCTGTCGATTTTTCCGGGATAAAAAGTAGCCTATGTTACTCGGGAAGAATGTAGCTTTCCAAAGGTGAAAGAATTTTTGAAATCGGTCCAGTAGTTTAAGCGTGAAGAGGTAACAAACAAACAAACAAACAAACAAACAAACAAATAAACAAACAAACAAACAAACAAACACACTTTCGCATTTATAATATTAGTTGGGATGTATGCTTAAATCTTGAAAACTACGCAACGGATTTTAATGCGGTTTGCGGAGACTTGTGAAACAATTGCGTAGCATTTTTGACGTGCAAAAGTGATTATAAAAATCCTATCTGAAGAAGACATATTTGATTTTGGTTTTGTTGAAAAAAACGAACAATTCAAATTGTAAAAGACATCGCAACCTTTTTATTTCTCGCGAAATTTATGTGTTAAGTATTTGGGAGCAGGAATCGCGTCCCAATAATACGACTTACTCGTAAACTACGGGTATGGTTGTTAATGCGGCAGCGTCGTTATAATTAAGAACACTGAGGTGTTATAAACTGTGTAATTAATGTTTTCATGAATATATACAAAATAATAAAATGTAACAAATAAACAAAAAACTTGAATACGTGACTTCTTATAAAAAACAATTGAATTAAATTTTTACGTCATCCGAATCATAGACTTATGTCATTTCTATATTCGACCTCTACGGGCAATCACGCAGGGTCGCTACATCACCCCCCCACGGAGAAAAAGAAACCAGGGTTACAAATCAAGAATGTCCCTAAACTTGACTCTTCTGCCTGCTCTAGTTATGACAGGGTGAGGTACTAAGGGGGGGAAGTAGGAACAGAGGAAGTAGAAGTAAGAGGAGCAGATGGCTGAATGATGACGTCCTCGACCTCTCGGATGCACTCCATATCCAGATGCGAAATGGCGAAGTGGTACTTAGTCACCTCCTGTGTGATGCCATTGATGTGGAACTGTGCTCCCAAATATAATTCAAGTTTAAGGATGCTGTCTGGAGTTAAAATTATATATAAAAAAAAAATAGTAAAATTGTGGGAGTGTGGTGAGCTGTGAATCCGTTAACGAATATACAATATACAACATACAATTGGTTAAATTACACAACTCAAACATGCAATTATACAAACAAATTAATAAATTTAAGTTAAGTTCCTAAGATGCCTCCTCATATTACTGACTTTATTCCTTATCCATTTCCATCAACGCAATCTGACTTTAGAATGTACATCTTCTTTCTTTTTAGAAAGTGTAGTTACTTTACTGCTTTTCTTAATATTGAATGTGACAATTATCTTTGTAAAGCAGCAATGTAATAGCACTATCTGTTAGTTTCACTCAAATTTGATAACAGAATGTCAAGTAACCGACACTTCTTGTTTGACTTAGCTTCGCCTTGAAAGTTAAGAGATCAAAATTTGAAAAAGGAATTACAGGTGACGGACTCCTGTTAGACTAAGTTTTTTCACCTTGATAATTCAGAGATCAATATTTGAAACGGAATGTCAGCTGACGGACACTTCCTGTTAGACTAAGTTTTTTCACCTTGATAGTTCTGAGATCAAAATTTGAAACGGAATATCAGGTGACGGACACTTCCTGTTTGACTACGCTTCATCCTGAAAGTTACGAGGTCAAAATTTGAAAAAAGAATGTCAGGTGACGTACTCTTCCGGTTATACTAATGGATTGTTCACCTTAAGAATTATAAGATCTAAAACAACAATGTATAAAGTACTTCCTAGGTGTAATAAGGTAACATTTGAGCTAGCTATTTAATTGGCAAGTACATGCTTTATACATGTGAATTGATCAATCTAATTATATTAACTTATATTATTATATAGACTTATCGGCAGAACAGTCGCATTACTTACGTATCGCTTTACTATCTTGAGTCTATAATAACAAATAAATATTCTTGTGGTTTTCATATTCTAGATTTGCCTCACTTTGCCATCAGGTGAGATCTACCACATAGTTAAATGTTGATTGCAATGATTCTACAATAATATCAAATCTATTAAAAATCTTCTTAAAATTATATTTTATGTAATATATTATTTACTAAATAGAAATATATTTATCGTAATCTAATTCAAGCATTTAAAACCTCCACGTCTTCACAAGTGCTCTTGAGTTCCCTCTTCGCTTATTTATTGAACGTTTCACGACAAACTTATATTGACAAGCGTTAATGTCGAACAAAGAAAAAATAATGCTTTCAACATTCAGAAAACACGGCGAATTCTTTGACTTATTGCTATGCGGAGCCACCGGGTCGGAAATAGTCTTGAATTTTCAATTACAGCGGACCCCGGGGGACCTGTGAGAATATCTTGTAAGAAAAATAATATTCAATGAATTTATTCTCATGGGGAATTAGACGACACTCGATCAGTACGATCGCGATAGATATTCACGTTTGCTCATGGTGGAGTAAGCGAAAATAATGGTTCCGTTGCGTTCATTGGAATCTGTTAAGAACCAGAGAATGAAAAATGATGCAGATTAAAATAATCATTTTTTCGAAATTACCGAAGATCTCTTACTCCCGCCGTGAAACATGTCTCTTTGCGATACAAGTAGATATGATAAATTTGAAATATAACGTAGCTTGTAGATTTTTATCACGGAGTATTCGATTTCTGATCTAAGACACTATGAGACAAGTGCAGTGTATATATAATATTAATAAACTCATATGAATCTAAAAATTGTTGTATGTAAACACCGACAAATAACACTGAAAGGGTTTTTATATTTTAGACATTCCTTTATACTATGTTTAGTTACAAAATCCAAACAATTCTGATCCAGAATTTAGACCTAATATAGGAAAGAAAACAACTATCGTTATCTCTTCCGATGGTAAGTGACTAAAAATCATGTAATTGTCCTTTATTGTCGGATCACGACCCTGTTATTATGCCATCAAACTGGAATGAAATGGTGTTGGTTGATCAGGTGAGAAAGGAGGTTGACAAAAAAACACACAGGGAACCAAGTGAATCATGCTCAATACACGATGATGACCTCTATTAGGACGCCACGACGATTTTTTTTATTTTTTTTTCTTCAGGAGAGGAAGGCTGAGAATTCTCACAAGGAGTACGAAATGTACCCAGGATACCCCCGCAACGGCAAGTGTCACGGAGGTTATGTCGGACTCCACGCGACCCACCGACTAAACTCAGCCTGGTCCAGGTTCTAAAACCATATAGGCAATTTGTGAGGGCGACCGCCCCTCAGGAGAGGGGCGATGCAGCGCAGGCCCATAAAAGGGGGCCCAAAAGCGCTAGAAGAGGCGCGGGAAGTCAAAGTGACGCCGGCCTTATCATGAGTGAACCTAGTCTTGGCGATGCTGAAGGCTGCCGAACTAAGGGATCATGGAGGAACCAAGACGATTGAAACAATATAACCAGCTTACAACATTTGAGTAGCAGCAGCAATCACAAAGTAATTTTCACTGAAATGTTACTGAGAGCGCCGTACCCTCTTAAATATAACACTGGCTCCACATTCGTTCCGAACGACGCATACATTCTTGTTCTGATGTAGCCGAAGAAAGAGGTTTCGCAAATTTTACGACACTTGCATGCCCCTTTCTTATGAATATTTTAAATTTTACAATGTAGCCGCACGTTTAGAGGCGCCTAAACGGGTGTAAAATGCAAAATAAAAACCGAAATCTCTTCTCTACCGTTTCGCATAATCTGTGCTTTAAATGTATTCCTGCAACACTATAGGGAGAGATGATATTTTTCTACTTTCAGTCAAGTATTAAAGTTGACTTCGATACTGTAATATTTTGTAGTTTATTATTGAAATTTAAGTTAGTTACGAAACAAGTAAATAGCCTAAAACAGACATAGCTATTAAATGTGTAGTAACTTCAGTAGCTTTTGTAATTTTTACAATAATTTGAAAACTAGTTAGTAGTGCTATTAGAAGCACAAACAATGAATATAAAGTAATTGAAAACAAACTAATCTATTTTGAACAAAAAAAAATTTGTTACTTGCGAAATATTGCTGAGGATTTAGCGAAATTTCCATGTATAGAGAAGAGAGAACGACCATGAACTGTGTGAATGATGTTGTGTTGAAGAAGGGAGTACTTAAGTGTCGAAATAGCGAGTAGTAGAAGAGAGTGGAAGAGAAAGACATATTGCGTCAACTTCAAATAACATTGGGAACAGTGCAAGCGAAAAAAGAAAGTAGAGTTGCTTGAGGAATATTTCAACATAAAACAAACAAAGAATTCATTTATAATCTTACTAAGATGGAACCATAGGTAAATATAATATTTGCTACATATACTTTATTGTGTTAAAACGTAAGCGCAAAGATAATATCTACATAGAATAATGAAAAATAATCCTTTGCACACACCAAGCGTATTTATTTACTTTAACCTCATCCGCGGCCGAGGAAGCAACGCAACAACTTAATATGCAAAGACTCTATTAAGTCAAGTGTTATCAGTGCGCGTTACAGAGACGACATCGCAGTTTGCATCCAAAGATGCCAGTAATAAATGACGCGTTACCACCGCGATAGCGAGGGAATTAATTATATCAGCCTCCAACTTTACTTTGACGTCTCAAGAAATAGCCGTTTTCACTTCAGATGAGGTCGTGAGTCTTGCGGGTGATGAAACAATCGTCTATATAATTTTAGGCGGAAAATGCTTTAGGCCTCTTTCAACTGATAAATGATGTTGTCTATCTATAGAGAGTTCTGACCCAAAAACCGCTAAGGTAATAACAGAAGACTCTATATTCCATAAATATTTGTCAAAATAGAATCACTCTATTAATTTCATACTTTGGCGAAAAGCATAACGACAATAATCTTTATCAACAATACTTATATTTAATATTTATCAATATCAATCAAGCTAATAATTTGATATTTTTATACAATTCTAGATTTCGTAATAACTTATTCGTGTTCATCAATGCTAATGGAATAATAAATCAAACCAAACATTTTATTCAATGCTTTCAATCTCATCTCAAATAATTAAATAAGATCCTTTATAAAATTTTAGAAAACGTTTTGAGCTCGCTTGTCGCGGCAGTCCTCGCTTATAGTTTACGGCGATCTTACAAATCAGGATTAGCTTTTGAAATAATATGTAAAAGTCGAGCATTCTCTAACACCATTTTAAAACAACCCAACTAATTAGTTCTTATTTGGAAAGGTTATAATTCATTATTAACTTTTATACTTAATCATATATTGCTGGAATAACTTCAACGATACAAGACTATATTTTAAAAATCTGAACAAATGTTCAGATTTTCTGGATTAAACTTAACAAAAAATCTATGCTTGCTTTCGAACGTTGATTTATTTAATTTTCAATAATACTATAAGATGAAGCTCTTTCTTTTGTACCGAATGATTTCCACACAAAAGAAGGTATGAAATTAGTTTTTTTTATACTCGCAATTCAGATTACCTGTATAAATAGGGCAAATGTTCAGCGTTATCATAAGATTTATAGAAAAGTCATAATGTAGAAACTATTAATTTGTGTTCTGTATGTGAGTTAGTGAGAATTCTATCAATTATTGATGAGGTTGTGGCCAGTATGCCGGAGGTGGTGCTGCTGTTATGAGTACAAACTACAAACGTTCGTTACCTCTAGTGATCGCTTTCCAACAAGAGAATGTACTTGGTTTTACAGTAAAGAAAAAATATACAGTAATAAAAAACACATTAATATTTCATACGAAAAGATGGCATCAGTTTAGAAAACCAATTTTTTCGAATGATTATTACGATTATACGATATACACGTGTAAATATACAACTAATGGCGCCAAATAAAAATATACCATTAATAACAGAGTAAAAATGTGTAATAGCACGCCAAAGTATCTGACATTTTCGGAAAGTTGTTTCTTCAGTAAATTAAAACTTTTGTACGACTTCAAAGAACATCTCAAGTTTAACTTAAAGTGATGATAATGTGATTCTTAATAACATTAACTGTTGGTGCTTAGCGGACTTTGTGCCGGAACTTTAGAATTTTGTTTTTCAGAATCAACTTCGGAATTCGCCGAAAATATATTGCTATAATATTTGCGCTGACCTGTCAAAGTTACGACTTTAAAATTACCATCAAGTATCATAAGATGTTATCTAACCTTAGTTTATATTTAAATCTCTTAGAGTACGTGTAAATATAGGCATCGCTATGACCTAATACAAAAATCCGCATTCCACTTATTTCACACTAGCTGGAGACGTATTTTTGAATCATTTGACGTGAATTTGGAATTCGAACACGAATACAAATCGTACGCGAAATTATTTTCTACTGCTTACAATTTTATAGATTTTTGAATCACTCTAGTTCAGTGTTGTTACCAAAAACAAATTCTTAATTAGTTTCTGTTTCACGCAGTAAAATTAAAAATCACAACAACAAAAATTAAAATATATGTACTCCAACAATATTTACTTATAATTATGTACCTATTTACAAGCTTTACATTACAATGAAAATGAAAATGTTACGATGGATGTGTGGTGTGACAAGGATGGATAAGATAAGGAATGAGTACATAAGAGAAAGCCTGAAAGTAGCGCCAGTGGTAGAAAAAGTGAGAGGAAGTAGATTAGCTTGGTTTGGACATGTGATGCGGAGGGATGAAAGTCATGTCACAAAACGAATGTTGAATATGAAAGTGGAGGGATACACGGGCAGAGGAAGGCCGAATAAAAGATGGATCGATTGTGTGAAGAATGATATAAGAATGAAAGGAGTAAGCATGGAAATGACGGCTGATAGAGAGGAATGGAAGAAAAAGATCTACTGCGCCGACCCCAGATAATGGGAAATGGGAAATGAAAAACCAGAGTAAATTTATCACGTCAACGTCACTTCAGCGTTGGATATTCTACTAGTAGAAATCAAAAACGAGTGGGTTGAACCACTCGTTGCACAACGCACGAAATGAAAGTTCAGAAATAGTGAATTCAGTAATTCGTATACGAATCTCACGATTTCGAATGCGAATTGGTTTTCTATTGTTTCAAAAATTCGTCGTTTAGTAATTCGAGCGGCCAATATTAGCTTGGCGTAGTAACCATTTGTGTTGTAGTAGTTATGATTCATTATTTTGGCTGTAATGGCTTACATATATAAGATATATATGTTGTGGCCGATGTTTTTGTAGAATTATTTACGAAAAATATTTTTATCATTCATATACATAACTCTGGTTAGTGTAAGTAGCGGTTGTATATTTCGCAGATGGTAGATTTTTCCTACTTACTTAATACTTATCGTCATATTTTGGACAATTCACTTAATATATTTATACCTATATTGTATTTTAAATGTTATTAATATATATATATATATATATATATATATATATATATATATATATATATATAATATATATATATATATATATATATATAATGTACCTATAAGCTGTGTTATCGTTTCATTGAAATCTATTTAAGTAACTTTTATGTGAAAGAGTAACAAACATGTATCAGTACTTACAAACTTTTGTTTTTAATATATTAGTCGGGATGAATTAAGTCAGAAATAAATTATGTGGGATTATTGAAAGATAAAAATAGCCTCATAATTCTAGACAAGCACTTATTTAGCGCTTTGTAATAATATTACTTTTATCTAAATATATAAAAGAAGAAACTGACTGACTGACATATCAACGCACAGCCCAAACCGCTGGTCCTAGAGATTACAAATTTGGCACGTAGGTTCCTTATAAGGTGTAGGGCTGCACTAAGGAAGGATTTTTCAAAATTCATCCCTTAAGGGGGTGAAATGGGGGTCCAAAGTTTGTATGGAGAAACAAGATTTGTTTAAATATTTTATTCGAAACTTCGCAGGAGTACTCCTAACAATAAATGAGTAAACACGTTTTTCAGGATTTTTGAAAATTCAACCCCTAAAAGGGGGAAATGGGGTGTCAAAGTCTGAAAATCGACAATGGGTATTGTTTCTAAGGTTTATCGGGTCGCTGATTAAGAAAACAACAGTGATTTTAAAATCCAACGTGGCGGACGTGATACATAAAACATACTGGTCACACTGAGAAGCCCCTTTATGTAGACGGTTGAAAAATACGATTAGTACGCGGGCGAAGTCGCGGGCACAAGCTAGTGTTAGTATATAAGAGCAATGGGTAGTTCCATTCCCATGTAGTTTTGCAAAAGAAATCCATGTGAGATATTATGTTGGAAGCTATTAGAATTCTTGTTCAATAGAGGCACAATACGACAAAAGATATTTCAGAATAGTATTGCTATCATTCTCTATGACTATGTGCGGAGTTACTCCGTGTGTTCGTATCCGGAATAACCAAGGTCCCCGTCTTTGCTCGAAGAATTGTGAAGCCTTAGTGGGCAGTGAACATTACTGACAGAAATGACGGCTGCGGGGATAAAAAGGTCTTGGAATGTCAGATACTGCAGCGTTAGTAGGCCTCTCACAACATTTGGTTCGCAGCAAGGCGCTGGATGCTATAGTAGTACCGACCGGTGTGGATATCCTTGGATGGAGCCTGTGTCCAGTAGTATATTGGCTGAAATTATGAACGCTATCATTAGACCTTTCATGCCATGAAAATTTGTCATGATGTTACTGTATTAATAATTATAATACATAAATCAAACACACATTATTCGAACTCAGTACACTACATAGATTCAGTTGTAGTCTTAACTCACCAGAACACTAGCCGTCATTCAGAAAGAAAACAATATTGTATGTAAGCACTAGAAATATGATTTATTGCTGCGTGTTCAATACTTGATTCAAAGATTCATTTAGCGTTATAGTGACCATAATTGCCATTGACTGACGTCATGCGAAGCCCGTCAAATTCTAAAGGATTAATTAATTTGTTATTGTCAGAAATAATGGGAAAACCGATGAAATGTATTCGTGTATATAGTGACTTTTCGTGGACTCTGTGTATATACTTAAAATTCTGGAGACAATTTAAAATTCCATTAGTACTAAGAAGATTTTAAATATAAATTACTTATGTGAATATAAGGATTTTAACTCTGCCATAATGACCTGAAACTACCTAGATCAATAATGGGACTAAAATATAGCTAGAAATTGTTATTGTATTATGTTAAATTAGATATTAGATAACAAAAAACTATATAACCTTGAACATTACACACATACTAGAAAAAGAAAATATAACCTTGAACATTGCACACATACAGGAAAAGTAAAACAAGCCGTTGCTGCGCCAAACGTGTCGTCTATATCTATTTGCTAATGCAAAAATAGTACTGTCATTGGTTAAAATAGGGGATGATAGTTTGTATGGAAAGTACGTTCAAAGCTAGAATCTTGCAACATTTTTTTGGCTTTTGATTTGATATAAAGAAATACCACATTCAATATGTGTAAAAATTTAACCCTAAAAGTACTTTTTTTCATAGGCTCACAAACTGTTGAATCGATTTTGATTAAAGTTTATATCGGGTTAGTTATAAGAATAGAAAGAGGTAGGGACATTTTTATCACGAAATAAATATGTTTCTGATAAGATCTGATAAGACCAGACACGGGAAAAGTTATTAGTTAACTTTTAACACGACAAAATATATCTTTCCTTTTGGAAAATTCGGATGGGAAGCTAGCATATAATAGAAAATTATTTACTTAACAAGAAAGACCAATGAATTCGTCAACAAAAATTAACAAACGTTCCATCGCTTATAATGAGCAAAAATGTGAAACAAGAGCCCGGGAGTTTCCAGTTTCCACTACGTACGAATATGCCTGATATTCATACGGCAATTGTTCAGCCCTTTTAATCGCAGCAAGAAGTTGGTGATGATGTGTCACGATAGCTGGAATTCCATCTGGCTCCTCAAAGGGGTCCCGACGTTACGCAGCAAACTCCGACCAGTTAAGCCTAATTTGTTTAGGCATGACTGCATACTTTGCTTTGTTTGTCATCGTTAGGCGATCACTCGCTATTGCCTAATTTAAGCGTGATGCGCCCAAAAGTCGCTTCACACGCGCTTCCAAAGCCGTGATCGTGACTCGGGGGTTTTAATGAGTTTTTAATCTGCTAATGCAGTTTACAACATATATGTATGTATTTGACAATAGTTATGACAGTTGTAATTAGTCAAAATGCTTCTACGCTATATTACTCCTACTTATATCATAATCAGTGATCTACATAATGTGAATACAGTGGTACCTCGACATACGAGTTTAATTCGTTCCGCCGTTCCTTGCTCGTATCTTGAACTAGCTTTTGCCCGCGACTTCGTCCGCGTGGAATAGTGACTTCCGGCAGATTTTTGGTTAACCAACAACATATTTATATTTATATTTGAATAAAGATTAATATTATTATGTTGATACAACTTAAACAAATTATTTCGACCAAATTTGGTACCATAAAAACGGTCATTGTGACTAAACCTTAAAAGATAGACATATGCCGTCGCGGACTTTTTTTTAGATCATGTATAGAGGAATAATTCTTTCATACATATTTTTTGTGTATCTTGAACCGTTTTTCGCAGCGCACGCAAAGAAAGCCTTCAAAAATGAATAATTTTCCCCGTTTTTTACACATTTACCGCTCTGTCTTTGCTCCTATTGGTCATAGCGTAATGTTATTTAGCCTATAGCCTTCCTCGATAAATGGACTATCCAACAAAAAAAGAATTATTCAAATCGCACCAGTAGTTTCGGAGATTAGCGCGTTCAAACAAACAAACAAACAAACTCTTCAGCTTTATATATTAGTATAGATTACTCGTATCTCGAAGCAAATTTCCCCATACAAAACAATTGAACTACCATTAATCCGTTCCAACCTCCAAAATGTCACCCCAGTTATTTTTGTTACGTGGTTTCGAATGATAAAAACGTATTTATTGGACAAAAACAAAAAAGAGAATGTAAAGAAATAAATTAGATATCCTCACTGGTCTTTGCCCTCACTGGTCTTCGCTACATCTTTCACCTGTAGGCCATTTAGAAAAAGACATGTCCAAGGAGGTTTGTTTCTTCCTCCCTCTCAGAATGTTCCGGAAATGAGTTAGGCAAGTGTTTAATGACACTCACACAAGGTCAGTTGCACGACCTGTTGCAACTTTCTCTGGGTGTTTTTTTTCACGTTTTCATAAAAGCACGCTGCTAACTGATCGTGTTGGCGCGACTGCGTGTTACTACCGAACCGAACCGGACTCGTATGTCGAATTTCGCTCGTAACTTAAAGCAAAAAATCACTTGCTCGTCGGCTCGTATTTCGAAAAACTCGTATGTTGGGGCACTCGTGTGTCGAGGTACCACTGTACTAGAAACAAAAATAAACTTGCCGTTCCAACGTTCAGACTCCATAAAACTAGCTGTTCGTTCTTGGGGAAATGTATATCTATATTTAACAAGCTTCCGCAAAGTGTCATTGATTTGCCTTTACATAAATTTATAATCCATATCAAAAAGACACTCATGAGTAAAGGTTATTATAAAGTAAGTGACTATCTAAATGATCACACTATTTGGGAATAGGGACACCATTCATAGAGCCATGTTTGGTAACAACATTATTTGTAATATTGTATTATTTTTATGTGTATGTAAACATACATACGACTGTAATCGTATTAGGTATGATTATATCTTATATTATATTGTATTATATTATTATAATTATTAACATTGAAAAGAGAAGATAAAAAATAGAGCTTCAGAGTTTCTTGCCTGTTCTTCTCGAGAAGGCTCTTTGATATGATTTTGATAAACGCTAAAGTTTAAATGGATGTTCATTACTTTTTCACGTAAAAACTACTGAATCATTTTTAATAAAACTTTAGAATAATATAGTTTATACATCAGAATAGCAAATAAACTAAAATTTATATAGATACTAGCTGATGCCCGTGACTTCGTCTGCATAGCTGGTGGATTTTTTCTTACTTGACACTTTTTATCGCCGCACCGCTCGCCATCGACAGGGAATTCATGCTCGCACACTAGAACCCGTACAGCGAGGTTCCAGAGGATTTTCCTCCCGCGTACACTTCCATTGTGGAATGAGCTTCCTGCCGAGGTTTCTCCGTATGTTGTACTAGCTGTGCCAGCGACTTCGTCCGCGTGGATAAGTTATTTTGAGCACCATATTTATTTTTGCAAACAACCACCTCAACTGTTACCCGATCTTGACAACGCGACATATCCAAATTTGATCACCATAAAAACGATTCTAATGAGTTATCAATAAAAGATAGACATATACTGTCGCAGACATTTTTTTAGATCATTTTAAGAGGAATAATTCTTTCATACATATTTTTTTGATATCTGGAACCGTTTTCGCAGCGCACGCAACGGAAGCCCTCAAAGATGAATAATTTTTCCCGTTTATCCACATTTCCATTATTTGTTCGCTCCTCTTAGTCGCAGCATGTTATGTAGCCTAAAGCCTTCCTCGATAAATGGGCTATTCGATAAAAAATATTTTTTCAATTCGAACCAGAAGTTCCAGAGATTAGTGCGTTCAAACAAACAAACAAACTCTTCAGCTTTATAATATTTACATACATACATACACTCACGCCTTTTTCGCACGGAGGTAGGCAGAGATTACGTCCTTCCACTTGCTGCGGTCCTTGCATATCTCTTTCGCTTCATCTACTTTCATAACATTCCTCATACATGCTCGACGATTGCGGGTACTTCTGACCTGGCCTTTTTTGAGGACACTTTCGATTTGTTCGAGATATGTTCGCCTAGGTCTTCCTCGTCCCGTATCCCCACTCACTCCAGCTTCATAAATCATTTTGGTCAGTCTACTTTCATCCATCCGTTCCACATGCCCAAACCACCCAAGCATCCCTTTCTCTATTCTTGTCACGATATCCTCTTTCAAACCACATAATATTTAGTATAGATGGGATTCTTCAAGAGGGGAGTAAATAGATTTTTCAAGGATCGACAATGCGCGTGTGACACCCTTGATGTTACAAGTGTTCCTAGGCTACAATAATCGCTTACCATCAGGCGGGTCGTAGACCTGTTTGCCACCATCGTGGTAAAAAAAAAAAATTATCGTCATATTTTAAACAATTCACACAATATATTTATAAATTATATGTTGTGACCTTCTTCATATCACATATCAAGTGAGACCGACTTATTATTAAATTGTACTCAAAAAATACGTACTGTATGGCTATTAGAATATTTAACAAAATACCTGATAGAATCAAGAGACTTAATTATAATACGTTTAAAGTTAATCTCCATAAGCTTCTGATGGATAAAATGTATTACAACATTAATGAATTTCTTAATGACAATTTGAAATAGGTAAGTACCTAAAACACATGATGTATTAAAAAAAAAACCTATGACCTTGCATGAAGAATTTATATTGACATTGTTTGACATGAATCAATGCTACTGTGACTCAATTTTTTTTTCTATGTACAAATGAATAGAATAGAAAATGTAATTTTAAGAAATTTAATATGTATAATGAAGTATTAGATAAATATAATGTAAGAAAAAATTACAAAATTTCAAATACTTCGGAATATCGATAGAATATGTCGGGACAAACTATGTTACAACCAACTAACCATATTCTGGCAAATAAACGATTTATCTTATCTTATCTTATCATATTTCTAATGTCATGATGATTGGCTGTCAATATATAAAATAAGCATCGGTAGCAATGATATCATGTATTTTAAGTTACAAATATAACATTATATAATCTGTATTATTCCGATATAAACTATATTATTGTAAAATTTCATTATACTGTAATTTTTACGTGAATCAGTAAAAAATATCAACGTACTTTCATTTTATGACATTAGTAAGGATTGTGTAAATTGTCAAGTAAGCAGAAAAAAGTCTTAACATCTGTGCAGAAGAGGTCGCGGTCATCAGCTAGTCAGTAATAAAAATGACTAATTGAATTACAAAAGAAAATAGAAGTAACGATTATCGTTTATTTTAATTATCAGTTTGCTAATAACAGTGACATAATGCATACACAAAAGACAATACAATTTAAATAGAGTAATTTAATAAGCCGACATGTGCTTTTAAAAAGCCCATTTATTTTTCACCACATAATTTACTTCGGTCCTGAATAATGTCATCAGAACAACTTCACTCGACTCCTGTAAAATTACAGCACCGCTCTGGTAATAACCAATAATTAAATGTCGGAAGCTCGACGCCATATCCAAAGTTTTAAACGTTGCCGAACAAATGGAAATATTCGACACCCAGTTCAATTTGAGCGGCTCGCTTTAAACTGTTCTTTATAATTAACGCGAATCTTAATTTTAACTACGTCGCTCGATTCAAAGGTATCGCAATGAAGAGGCTTACGAATTCCAATTTGTTTAACCTTTGTAAACTAGTTTACCGTTTAATTGGCAAACGGCTGTTATTAGCAGCGCGTCTGACGGCGCTTTGATGTTCGGAGCTGCTGAGTGGCTGTCACCTGTCTTACTACGCCTTTCAGTTTTCATTAGACCCATTAGACGTTGATGCTCATCGACTTCATTCACTTCAACTTGTTTCTTTTCGCAAATTGACAAATATTAGTATTCGATTGCATTTACATACAAAACATTACGAGCCGAAGCGAGCCCGTCATTCCAAATATTTCCGCGATATTGTTATTGACGTCGGAACGGAAAGTAGCATAAAGATTTGACGTTAAAAGGAGTAATATGATATTGGGGAAATTCCATAGCGATATAGCATTGTTAGAACGAACCTACGAGGAAAAACATGGCGGCGTTAAAAGTGCACTACTGAAGGAACATCGCGAGGCATTATTGGCAGGCGGGCGGGCGGCAAAGGGAGCTGGCCGCCTAATGCGAGGGCGAGTCGGATGGAGGTTTCTAGAGTAAGAGCGCACAAGGGTCATCGATACTCTGGACAATGCAGAGCCGAAAGCCGACAGAGCTCCACTTGAAATATTTTTTGATACTCCTATTGATGATATTCTTCGCCTCGTAAATGGCATTCAGACTTCAGTTTGTCGAAGTGCCTGTTTGAAGCGAATTGAAAAAGTATTTAAAAGACTTTACCCCGTAAAAGGCGGCGGGTGATTTTAGACGTTTCCCAACGCTCAAACCTTTGTTCTCATTGTATTTGCAGATAGTATTTTAACTCGATCTAATTCGTCACAATTTCGTTCGAGTTAATTAACAAACACGATTAGATAATACACGCACAATCATGACTTAAATTTGAGTTAATTTCTTTATTTTGTCAATTAAATTATAAAACGGCATAACAGTAACAATAGTTTTGTTTGTAACGATTAAGTCGTTATACGTGTGTTTAAATATTTAGGTCGTTACAAGTGTGCTTAAATATTTAGGTCGTTATAAGTGTGCTTAAATAACGTTTTTTGATATTGTAACTATTTTACGGTGCTTAATAAAAATATTACTAAGAGTTTGTTTAAAAAAATAATCAAATTATTAAAATATATTTAAAGGTCTTACTGCGACCACTACGGCCATTTTTTTATTTACTTACTAAAGTTTTCCTTGTTTATTTAAACAAGAAAGCTGATTATTAGTAACTTGTAATTATGTATCGAAACACAAACTAACTAATAACATACATTTGCATGCAAAAATCTTCCAATAAAGCTTCTATTAGACTTAAATTTAATATATATATATATATATATATATATATATATATATATATATATATATATATATATATATATATATATATATATATATATATATATATATATATATATATATATATACTAGCTGACCCACGCCCACTTCGTTGGGCATAATATTAATAATCCCCGAAGCGAGCACGAAAGCGAACTGAATTAAACCCGAAGCCATCGCGCGCCGTCCGCTGATGATGATGATGATGATGATGATGATGATGATGATGACACTCAACAATAATGTGGCTTTCTATTGGTGAAAGAATTTTTAAAATCGATGATGATGATGATAATGATGATGATGATGATGATGATGACACTCCGCAATAATGTGGCTTTCTATTGGTGAAAGAATTTTTAAAATCGGTTCAGTAGATCCCGAGATTACCCCTTACAATTTACAAACACACAAACTTTACTTCTTTATAATATTAGTTAGTATATATATATATATATATATTAAATACTTATAAATGTATAATATATGTATATATAGCTGTTACCCTAGATCCCATAGCACAAGCCTTACTTTGGAGCATAGCCCGTATTGAGTGTAAGAAATATTTATTTTTTTAATATTTTTCACAACATTACAAGAACATACAAACAACTTTCCAATTGAACGGTTTAAAGTAAACATTAATAACAAAAATATTGTTAGTTATAAAGTACATGGCGCGGTTTATATGGCAATTTGGCGAGCGGAGATCGACTCAAAATTTTCGATAGTATTCCAGGTTTACGGCAGAATCAGCTGAAACTCGGATATGTTTGTTTGTTTGTTTCTCTTCTTATTGCACATACACATAAATAATACATTTAACATAAATTATATGCAAAGGCGAACTTATCCCTTGTCACGTTACATCCTCTCCGAGAGGGAAAGAATGAAATGGAGTAGATAGGAAGTTTTGGGAGAAATAGAGGAAATACTAAACTACAAAGTATAAGAAATATTATATATAGTGTTCTACCGAGAAAAAGCTTATTTTCTCGATAAATAAAAAGTTATAGCTTAAAAATAGATCTTACAAACTAACTTAAAATCTAACTTAAGTGTAATTAAAGGAACGGCAGGCAGTACGCTACACCCTGGCGGGATCTCTTCCAGTTAACCCTTGACACATCAAACGACCTGAATTGGGCAGGGGTGATTATGATTAACATATACATATATCCGAACGAAATATACACGAATACATATTTTTATACACTAATATAAATAAAATAATATGTAAATCTATATATACATACACATATATATTAAATAAAAAATACAGCTTTAGGTCTATTTACAAATATATATATATATATATATTTTTATACTACAACGGTACCAAAAAGGCTTACGGCCTGCCTGATGGTAAGCAGTCACCGTCGCCTATGGACGCTTGCAACACTAGGGGCGTCACAAACGCTTTGCCGACCTTTTTAAAAACCTATTTACTCCCTTTTTGAAGAACCCTATACTGTAATCCCCCGGGAAAGCCTCAGCAGGGAGCTCGTTCCACAATCGGAGCGTGCGCGGAAGGAAATTACGTTGAAACCGCACTGTGCGTGACCATTTAGGCTCCAGCATGTGAGGATGAACACCCTGCCGATGGCGAGCGGTGCGATGGTAGAATGGTAGGATGGTAGAATATGATACTTATGTTGCCTCTTGAAGGTTGCAATGGAAGGAGTCTCCCGAACCCCGTCAGGTAACAAATTCCAGAGCCTCGCTGCCATTACTGCAAACGATTTTTTAAGTGAAGTGCACCGCAATTAAAACGCTGGTGGTAGACAGCATAGCATAGCATATGTTGTCGATGCGGCGATTTTTGTCGTAAACTTTTTCTAAAGCTTATATTCGCGATCAGCTCATCAAGGAGAACAATACTATCGAAAATTTGGAGTCGATCGCCAAACTGCCACATCGATTTAAATCAATAATTCAACTATAAACTTTTCAAAAAGTTGGTGACAATATATTAATATATATTGTTGTTTTTTTTTAATCCAAAGCGTCTGTGTGAACGAAGAGCCAATGCGGAAATAAAAAGCTTTGAATAAATTGGTGGATGGCACATAAAATCGGTCATAAAATTGGTTAAGCGATCGTATTTTAATGATGTAGGTTTTGAAATGATGTTGACGCTTTATTGTATACTAGCTTTCTGCCCGCGGCTTCGCCCGCGTGGATTTCGGGATTGGGTCTATAGAGGGTTAAGGGTCAGCTTTTGCCCACGGCTACATATGCGCGGAAGTCGGTTTATGACGCGAAGGTTTTATCGCGCTTCCCGTGGGACTATCCGTTTCTCCGAAATAAACAATACCTCAAAACCTTGCTTTTTTGCAAGAATCACTCTATCTATTGATGAAAACCGCATGAAAATCTGTGCAGTAGTTTTTGAGCGGAGCCTTTATTGCGCATCTCGTGGGATCTGTCGATTTTTCCGGGATAAAAAGTAAGCCTATTATTTTAATTCGGACTTTTATCTTTACGTCTGCAAAATTTCAGAGCAATCGGTTCAGTAGTTACGGCGTGAAAGCGGAACAAACAAACAAACTCACATTCCGATTTATTATATTAGTAAGGATACTAGCTGGAGTCCGCGACTTCGTCTGTGCAGATGGTAGATTTATTCCTACTTACTTGATACTTTTGTATAATACGTTTATTACTATAATACTTTTTCTTATAAATATAAGTGATATTTATAAGAAAAAGTATGGATAGATGTTTTCTTACTTTTTCAAGTAAAAACTACTTAATAGATTTTAATAAAACTTTACAATAATATGGATTATACAACAAACTAACAAGTAGGCTACAATTTAAATAGATACTAGCTTTTGCCCGCGACTTCGTTCGGGTGGACTTCAGGTTCGTCCCGTCTAGTCTAGTAATAAGTAAGAAATACGGTAACTAAGCACTGCAGAGCCCTAATCATAGGCCTATAGGTAGCTACTGCAGTATGCTCCTATAAACTACATTTACACGATCTTTTGATCTTTATTAAATGCACAATGTATTTAAGATACTTAATTGGATAAGGATTAATACTGTATTGCTTAAAATCGCTTCGTAAATAAGCCATTATTTCTCGTACAAAGTAAAGGATAAAAAATGGTTATTGTGGGTTATTCCTAAGAGATAAACATATACCATCACGGACTTTTTTGTAGACCTTTTTAAGTTGTACAATACTGTAGTAAATTGTTTTGATCTATCTTGTAGGATTCAGTCAGCGTTTGCAATGTAAGCGCAAAAAATGTGTTTTTTTTACGACCTCACATTAGAAACCTCAAAAATTGTAGCCTATGTGTTATTCTGATGTATAGGCTATATTGTGGTAAAGTTTCATTCAAATCCATTCATTAGTTTTTACGTGAAAGAGTAATAAACATCCAAACTTACAAACTTTCGCCTTTATAATAGTAGTAGGATTATGTGAATTGTTAAAAATATGACGCTAAATGTTAAGGAATAAAAACTCTACCATCTATGCAGACGAAGTCGCGAGCACCTTTATTAATTAGCCTATTTAAAATAAAAATGAAAATTAATTTTATTCAAATATGACTTTACAGCAAGCTCTTTTGAATCGTCGACGTATTTTTTAGCTGATAAGAATAATGGGCGCAGGAAACTTATCGGCTTTATCAAAAGTAATAACAACATTTACAATAAATTATGTCGTTATCATACAATGTACACATGTGTTTACAATTTATTAAGGCAGTCTATGTGTTATTCCGATGCATAAGATATATTATTGTAAAGTTTTTATATACCAAGGAGTAACAAGCATCCACCGTGGAAAGCCACGCTTCGCCACGAATTGGGCCGGCTCGACCGGAGTGATACCACGGCCTCACAGAAAACCGGCGTAAAATAGCGCTTGCGCTGTGTTTCGCCGAGTGAGAGTGAGGGTACCGGAGGCCCAAACCTCCTTCCCCCTTATTCCCTTTTAAAAGGCCGGCAACGCATCTGTGACTCCTCTGGTGTTTCGGGTCTCCATGGGCAACGGTTATCACTTACCATCAGGTGATCCGTTTGCTCGTTTGCTGTCCTATCCTATAAAAAAAAACCATACTTACAAACTTTTATAAACTTTGGCTTTCATATAAGTAGGTTATGTAGTAACAAACATACATACCTACCTTTCGTTAGAAATGAAAAGAGTAATGAAAATTTTCACAAATATTTGTTTAATAACAAATATCTTGTGATTTACGATAAAAGTTGATTTAGAAACTTGACTTTTTCACTGCTTTAAGAGATAGGATACCTGAGATATTAATTTCAGCTTGATATCGCGACGCGTTTAGGAGAAAAAGGGTCTTGACAGATGGACGGACGAACAACAAAGTGTTCCTATAAGGTTCCGTTTTTACCTTTGGAGGTACGGAACCCTTAAAATGCTAAACACTTTGGTGCATAGCAGGATTGATCCTGGGGCCTGGGATCAAACGTCATTATCAGAATCATCCGATTCGTAAGCCAGTGTCGAGACCACAGCGCCACGAACGCTAACTAACTTAATGCCTTAAAATTATATGTGGTTTACTAAATCTATTATATGACCACTACCACCAGTGCGTGCGACCCCATTGTGGTAAATAATTATGTGTAGAGGGAAAAAGCACCGCGTTTTATCTACACAGCTGCGTGTCTGGTCGCGAGCGTTTGTAACTGAAAATTTACATGATTTAAATTTTAATAGCGTAATCGAAATTGAACTAAATATTCATTGGATATATCAGTTAAGTCGGACGTCGTTATTATTTTACATTAAGATTTAAGTTTCTTATGAATGTTAATTATTATTATTAATAACTTATGAAAATATATATTGATTATTTATTCGAACATCATTCGGTTATTCGAACGGGGATGATTCATTTGCTAGGACCCCTGTCTAGATACGCACAGCGTTTTCCGATCGTACGATCCTCGCCAAATTGTCAGCCTAGAAGAAGGCAATTGATATCATATTTAATTTAATTACATTTGAATTTAAGTCTCATATGAATGTTAAATATTATCATGAGTTACTTGTTAAATTGATATTCTTCATGTATATTTTGAAATTCCCTTATCTAATCGTACACGAATACATTTTCAAGAGTCCTGCATTCATCCAGAGCCTTTCGATTGTATGATCTTCGCCAAATTGTCGGCCTAGGAGAAGGCAATTTATATTAAAGATAATTAGGCGGTGCTATTGGAGCGTTGGTGGCGCTGTGGTCTCGGCACTGGTTTGTGCGCGGCGTAGAATCGGGAGGCCCGCGATCTAATCCCCACCGTGTACCAATGTGTTTTTCGTTCCGAATTTCATATGTACATTTATCCGAAGCTCCTACGGTGAAGGAAAACATCGTGACGAAACCTGCGTACATTCAAAATGTACGTAGGCAACCAATCCGCACTGGGCCAGCGTGGTTGACTAAGGCCTAATTGCCCTAACGTAGTTAGGGTAGGCTCGAGCCCCTCGGTGGGGACGTATATGAGTTTATTTTCAGGCGGTGCCCGCGACTTCGTCTGCACAGATGGTAGTTTTTTTCTTACTTACTTGACACGTATATTTTAAATAATAAATACAATATCTTTATAAGTAGCAGCCTATATGTTATTCTGATGTATAAAATATATTATTGTAAATTTCATTCAAATCTATTTAGTCATATTTTTACATGAAATAGTAACGAACATCGTCAACACAAGTGAAATGTCCAAAATATAACGATAAATAAGTAGGAAAAATATAAAATAAACTATTTCTACAGAGGAGTCGAGTACCAGTTGTTAGACTAAAAAAATTGTTTATACTTGTTCGGGTTGCCCCGACAAATGAAATTGGTATTGATGTGGTAACTGATATATTATATAAAAACTAAAACTAACTGATTAATTAAAATAAATGTGGTTTGAGTACGCGCGACTGGTATGGTTGGTTAATGCGAACTGAAAAATGTGCAATATAATTTCGTGCAGCAGAGCTAATTGAGGTCAATACATATGAGATGATATACGAAAATGCGTTGTACGTAGCTAGCTCGTACATATTCCCGGGCGAGAAATTAGGGATGGTAGGTGGTTTTGGTTGTAATGGTTAAAAGCACGAAGTATGATGTACATGGTGAAGAAACAATTTTTTTTCTTAAAACTAATGATAGGAAATGTATTAGTGTTTAATGGTGAGTGCAAAATGACTTATACAAGTATTATATGCTTAACATAAACTAACAAAACTTTAGTCCGAAGTATGAAATACCGATTGAAGCACTGGCGAAGTGCTTTTATTGTGCTTGTTCAATCGCACACTTTGAAACGACACTTGATTATTGGTTTCACTATCACACTGAGCACTCGCACTACACTGACGCGCCTGCTGCGGCGCCAGCTGCGGCCCACGCCGCTCCGCCGCCGCCGCTACAGCCATGCCCGCCGCCGCCGCCGACCGCCGGCAACGCCGGCACGCGAACACCGCCAGGCCTACCGCGACCACAGCTAACATTATGTATATAGCAGCATAATGGTGTATATCGTGATACGATACCTTATCTGCCAACGGCTCTTTCTGCTTCATCTCTTCTATTTTACGCTGGATACTCTCTAGCTCAACGTTGTTTATTAAACTGTCAGAGTCATTGGTATGAGTAGAAAATTCGGGTAGGGAGATGTTTATGATGTGATTGATAGGCGAAATCTCGATAGCAGGAACTGTATCCGGACTAATGAATAATTTATTAGTCGATTGTCTGTGTGAGTAGACAATATAATCAGCGGTTTTGATAATGCAGTCTTGACCTACATTTAACAGGCCAGCGCCGGTCATTTGCACGCCGGTAACCTGATCCTCACACAATAATTTCAACTGACACTGCTTACAGCAAGAAAAGAAATATGTATTTATTTTATTTAATGCAATCCAATCGTTCTTGCAGGGCCTGGTAATGGTTTCACATTTTCTTAAATTTGGTAATTTTTGACAAAGATTCTGGTCATCCTTAAAAATATAAATAGGCCTTTTAAGTCGACATAAGGACAATTTTGGGTCTTTTGATATACATGCATTTAAATTTCTTTCTGTAAGTGGTATAAATGCATCTTTCTTGATATTTATCGCAACATATTCAGAAATAGGTATTACGATTGTTTGCTTATTGTTTGTGAGGTAAGGAATCGGAATAAGTCTTACTATTTCAAACATATCTCTGCCAATTAATGGTATTGTGATTTCAAATATTAGATATTTTTTTGATATTCGTGCCCTGATCTCTAATAGATTGTAAATCTCGTAAAAGTCATAATTATCCACTGGTAAAGATAAGTCTTTCGGGAGTTGTCTTGTTATCGCAGTAAGCTCTTCTTTCAACTGATCTGGCGTTAATAACTGGAAGTTGAATTTGCCGTGGTATGCGTTGGTAAGAGTATTTATTAATGTTTGTTGTATGCTTTTTAGATTTGACAGGATATTGTTTGCCAACATAGCTGTACTTAAAAATTCATTGAAAATAGTAACGTTCTGTATTTCGCTCTTGAATTGATTTATACCATTTTCTAATAAATTTAATTTTTTGGTGATGATTTTGTGATGTTTATCTATAATATCTTCAGTACGTTTTAAAAGGTTAAGCTCAGATTCTACCACAGAGGTTTGGTTTTTCCATAATAATGCAAGGTGCTTCTGATTATCTCTTAATAATTGAATATCTTCAACGTACTTTTCAGCAAATCGCGAATCGAGAACTCCAAATAAACTATTAGCGATGTTACCCACACCATCAATTAGTCCTCGCCGCCGCCGCTGGCGCATGCCATTAGGTGACGTATTCATTGATAAGATGTTATTGTAATATTGTAGTCGGGTATACTCATGTTGAAATTGTAACATGATACCTTCGCAATGTGATCTGTCTTTAATATTAATGCATAAACGGTCTAAGTATTCAATATATTTTGCTAGAGCTATATTACCATTTTCATAAGGTGTTGTATCTTGATAGACTACGAGCCGCCAGTCATCTCGGATCAAATTCATGTTTGTGATACTATCAAAATAAATGCTATTATTTTGAAATGGACTGATATTATAAGCGCCATAGGTACTTGTGATAATGGTCATAAAAAATAATAACAATGTTATTGCCATTGACGAAAATGAATATGGTTTTGTTTTTCTTGATATATAATGACATGATTTTGTTTTATTTCTAACGGGAGGAAGGGGTCGTTGGTTATTTTCGAGATCTTGGTAATCCCCGTCTATTGGTAAAACTGCGATTTTGACAACTGGTCGTTTGATTACTCCTGACTTTGTTTTCAAAGTGACGACGCGGACGTATCCATCGCTTCCTGGGTGTATTGATATAACGCGACCGAGAGCCCACTTTCCAGGAGGCATGTTTTCATCTCTGATGGTAACAACGTCGTTGATTTTAACATTTCGTTGTGGTTTCCTCCATTTACTTCTTGCTGCTAATAGTGTCAAATACTCGTTCCGCCATCGATCCCATAGGTCTGTTAGTATTTTTTGTGTTAAAGTCCATCTCGTTCTTAGATCTTTTTCCGTTTCACATACGTTCAAAACTGGACCGCTTGCTAAGAAATGAGCTGGCGTAAGGACATCTAAGTTTTGAGCGTCTTCCGTGAGGGGACAGAGTGGTCGAGAATTTAGGCAGCCTTCTAACTGCGCCAGGAGAGTGGTGTACTCTTCGAAAGTAAGTTTTTGTTCACCGATGACCTTACGAAGATGGTGTTTTAGGCTTTTCACAGCCGCTTCCCATAGCCCGCCTGCTGATGGCCATGCTGGAGCGTTAAAATGCCATTCAATTCCCATGTTTATGACTTCTGACATAAAATCTCCGTTGAATATGGTTTGCAAGTGCTCATATTCTTGCTGAAGTACTTTGTTGGCACCTACGAAATTTGTACCTTGATCGCTATAGATATGCCCTGGAACTCCTCTTCTTGCCGCCATTCGCCGCAGTGCTGCCAGAAATGCGGAAGAAGATAAATCTGATACTAATTCCAGGTGAACAGCCTTAGTAGCCATGCAGACGAATACTGCCACATATCCCTTTGTGGTTTTTATGCCCCGGCCCTTGTTGGCTTTAATGAGCACGTGTCCTGTATAATCTACCCCTGTATGGTAAAAAGGACGGGATCGATTAGTTCTGCAGGATGGTAAGTCTCCCATTAGTTGGTACTGTTGGTCTGGATTATGTCTTTTGCAGATAACGCAATGACGTAAGCGTTTTTTGATAGCCCTGATGCCCCCAATTAACCAGTATTTTTGGCGAAGAACCGCTGTAGATAACTGTGGCCCACCGTGAAAAGTGAGCTCATGTGCTTCGTCAATTAATAAATCGGCTAAGCGAGTATTATTCGGGATAATAATGGGATGTCTCCTGTCGAACTCTAAATTGGAATGCTGTAATCTTCCAGCAAGCCTTAGTACACCGTTTTCATCTAATATTGGATTTAAACTACTTAATTTGCTATTGTTACTTATGCTTTTGTTTTGTTTTAATTTGCTTATTTCCTCGCTAAACTCTTCTGCTTGAATTTGCTTTATTATCAATAACTTTGCATCGTTGATTTCTTTAATTAATAAAAATTGCGATTTTGTTTTTCTATGTATAAATCTTCGAATCCAACATACTATTCTAATAATTTTTTGAAATGAACTTCGATTGTTTAAAAGTGATTTTATTATATTGTTGTGGTATTGTGCTGAATTTACAGATTTTATTACCCGAATTTCTTCGTCGGTAGAAAATTTGTTATTAGATGTTTCTTCACTTGGTAAATAATTTTGTAACCAATTGGGGCCATTCCACCAAAGGGTGTGTTCCTTTAGCTGGGAAGCTGTAAGACCACGACTCGCACAATCTGCTGGGTTTTCGGCGGATTTTACGTAACGCCAACAGCTGCTTGGCATTGACTGAGTTATTTGTTTTATTCGGTTAGCTACGAATGGCTTCCACTTTTCTGCATCACCATGAAGCCAGCCTAAAACAGCCATGGAGTCACACCAACCATAAACTTGTATATTATAATTACTTAAACATGATTGTATCTTAAACATTAATTTTGATAATAATAGAGCTCCACTTAATTCTAAGCGAGGAAGGGATACACTGTTGTTTAATGGTGCTAATTTAGATTTTCCAGCGATCATAGTAACCAAAGAATTTTTCCGACAATAAACGACGCACCCATATGCCAGGCTGCTTGCGTCACAGAACCCATGCAATTCAATTCGATCGTTTTCTTCTGTTTGTAACCATCGAGGAATTTTGAACTCTGCAATTGTCTCTATGTCGCTTCTAATTTTATTCCACTCATTCATTATTTCTGTTGGTAAAACCTCATCCCATGTTATGTTAGCTCTCCACGTTTTTTGAAATAGGATCTTTAATTTTGTTGATAACGGGGACAGCCAGCCCAGAGGATCAAATAACTTAGACATTTCAGAAAGAAGGATCCTTTTGGTGCAATTTTTCGAGGTTTGTTCTATTTTAGACTGAAACGTGAAACAATCTTTGACAGGGTTCCATCCAAGTCCTAAAGTTTTGGTCGATTCCAGTTCCTTAAAATTAAAGTCTGTTTGTTTATCTTGTTCTTGGTTTTGATTTAATAATTTTGGTAAATTTGATTTCCATTTCCTTAAGTTAAATCCACCAGATCTTAAGAGTTTTATCATATCTGATTGGATGCGTTCAGCAGTCTCTGGTTGGTGTGCTCCATAAATGAGGTCATCCATGTAGAATGATTCCAATAGGATACTGGGTGCAGAACTGTCTTGGTAGTTCCTTTGTTCATGGAGTGCTAACTGTTTAAGTGTCATCATAGCGAGAAAGGGAGCTGCCTTTGTTCCGTATGTGACTGTCGCTAATTGGTAGAAGCTTAATGGTTCTGAACTGCTATTACGCCATATGATCTTTTGTAAAGCTTGATCATCAATGTTGAGCCATATTTGTCTGAACATTTTTTCAATGTCCGCTGTAAAGGCATATTGGAATTGCCTCCACTTGATAATCAGACATTGAAGGTCTTGTTGAAGATTTGGACCTCTACACATTACGTCATTTAAACTGATAGCAGTCGATGTTTTATCAGATGCGTTGAATACTACACGTAATTTTGTTGTTGTTGCGTCTAGACGGGTGACGCAGTGGTGAGGTAAATAACATTCTGGTGTCGTATTCGCGTAGACGGGCGCCGTCGGTGTCATGTGACCGAGCTGTAAATATTCATTTATAAATAATTTGTACTCATCAGCTATGTTTGGACGTTTGTTAAGTGATTTTTCTAATTTGTAAAACTGAGCGATAGCTTTATGCTTTGATTGACCTAATTTATTCTGATAGTCGGGTTTTAAGGGTAATCTGACTTCATATCTCCCATCTTCTCGCCTTTTAGTTGTTTGTTGGTAATAATCTATACATCTCTGGTCTTCCAGAGATAATGATAATGGTTCGGAGACATCTTCAATCTCCCAAAAACGTTTTATCTCCTCGAGATCATGAAGTACTACGTTGCACTGAATGGTCTTGTTTATGTTCCCGCTTAAAATCCAACCTAACTGTGTATTTTGGGCAGTCGTTGATTCAAATTTACAGAGGCCGTCGATTAAAAGAAGAGAAAAAACATCTGCTCCTAGAAGCACGTCTACTGGACGGCTGAGATAAAACTGAGGATCCGCTAATCTGAAGTTGTTTAAGTACGGCCACTCGGGTTTCACAAATGTGGTACTTGGTAAATTTTTAACGAGACTATTCATGACTAATGCTTTCGTGTCAAAAGTAAAATCGTTAATTAAAGAAGAGCATTTTATTCTTATTAAGCCTTTTACATCACTGTCCTTATCACCTACGCCAGAGATGACGCCTCTACACCATTCCCTTGGTAATTTTAAAATCTGAGCTGCTCGTTGTGTGATCAGAGATGCTTGTGATCCCTGGTCTAAAAGGGCTCGCATTTGATAAAATAAGCCATCGGCTCCCTGTATATCAATCATAGCTGTTGGTAACAATACTTCAAGAGGCTCGCTAAGGTGCACGTGTGAACTACTTTTCGTAATTTTGCTATCGCTTGCACTCGTGCTGGCTGATCCGTGCGCACGTGCCCCTACATTCGCGTTCATTGCCGTTTGGCCTGATTGTGCAAACGACTCGTGTAATAAACTATTATGCATACTATTACAGACTTTGCAGCGATTTTCTGATAAACATTTATTTTGGTGTTTATTCAAACAGTTTGAGCACAACTTAAGTTTAGTGACTGTGTTGTGCTTTTGGTATGACGACAGAGCTAAAAATTTTTGGCAATAGTAAATGCCATGATCATTGGATTTACACAACTGACATTTATAATACGGTGGTACAAAATTCTTGTTATTAACAGGCCGCGGTGTCATATTCGTACTAGATGTAAATGAGTTTCTCTGAATATTATTTTGATGATTAGAAACAACATTATGCTTTTGCGTGGATGGTGTGTCGTGTTTTCTACGCGAAGCTTCTAAGGTGGTGAACTTGGTTTCTAAATATGACAAGAAATCTTTTAGGTTTGGGAGCTCTCGCGGCTGTTTTAGCGATGCGACGTAGTCCATGTAGGACTCAGTGTCCAACTTTTGCGCAAGAATATGCACTATAAGTGGATCCCACGTATTTATATCCACCCCTAAATTCTTAACGGCGTTTAAACATTCTATTGTAGTATCGTGTAGGCGCTTCAAATGATTTACAGATTGATGTTGTATGATTGGTATATTTAGTAATATGTTCACGTGAGACGAAAAAATTAGCTTTTTGTTATTGAACCTCTGATTCAAAATCTCCCAACAGACATCATAATTGTCTGAGCTTACCTTTAAATGTTGAATTAATCGCTCCGCCTCACCTTTAACTTTCGACTTGAGATATTGTAATTTTTGTGCTTTAGACATGGAATGGTTATTGTGAATAATTTCTGTGAATAAATCTTTAAATGACGTCCAATTGATGTAATTACCACTAAACTGCGGTATTTCCATCTGAGGCGTGCTTTTTTCTAAGTGAGCCATCGATGACATTTTTCTATTTATTGTTTTCTTAATGTGCTGGTATTCTTTTTCATACTGGGTGAAAACTTCCTCATATTCTTTATGGGACCCATCAAGCTCGCTATCTAACTCCCAGTGCAAGGCGTCGACGGCCCCCCAACGCGTCTCGATGGTGCGTAAAATGTCATCGAACTCCCACTTCTCCGATGCACTATCTATCTCTAAATTGGTAATAGTACGTCGGAATGCCTTTAAATTACTCTGCTGTTTTTTAAGCAATTCCTCCGTTTTGCTACTGATGGCTCGAGACGTAGTTGTCTGTTCAGTGGATCTCCCGGCTAAAGTTGGTGGTTTTAAAATTGGAGTCCTTGGTTTCTCCCCTGATACAGCCCTATAATTATGAATATGCGATCGAATGGTCTCATACCTCTCCCTAACCCTATCATACTCATTATTTATAAAATAGGTGTGTGATTCTACACCTAACTCTGACAGCTTACCGTGATTATTGTTGAACTCATGCCAATAATTATCAAGCATATCCATGCGACGTTGGAGATAATCTGAAGTCTTCCTTTCAGCACCATCCTTCTTGAAATTGGTAAGGACATGCTCAATAGCGTTGGCTATCTGCAGCTGGTTGGTATAGATGTCCTCTATGCTAGACATGTTTTAAATAAATTGATCAGATCTTACTTAAAGGTACTGGTGACAGCGTGCAGTTAGACACGCTTGCGATGCTGGTAACCTGGTTAGTCAAGGATCTTGATGCTCCTCGAATATGTGTGCCTTCTTGATAGCACAGGATTCACCGCGACAAATTTTTATAAGCGCACTTTTTCCAAAAGGTCGTTGATCGGAATCACGACACGTATGCTATTCTCGAAAACCGTAATTGTCACAGTCCACGAAACCGACACGTGCTGCTGATCCCACCTTTTCGGAAGGCTCGAAGGACCAATGTTCGGGTTGCCCCGACAAATGAAATTGGTATTGATGTGGTAACTGATATATTATATAAAAACTAAAACTAACTGATTAATTAAAATAAATGTGGTTTGAGTACGCGCGACTGGTATGGTTGGTTAATGCGAACTGAAAAATGTGCAATATAATTTCGTGCAGCAGAGCTAATTGAGGTCAATACATATGAGATGATATACGAAAATGCGTTGTACGTAGCTAGCTCGTACAATACTTACACTGAAAACTTTAACACTACAGATATTAAAAAAAGCTCTCTTAACTTATATTTATTATTTATAATATATTTTATTAAACATTTTTATATTTATAAAGTTAACATTAGAGTCTCCTGGAAGCGTCTTTTTCTAACATATACTATGGAATTCTTTCTGTTCGAAAACTTTGAGGTGTGTCAAACTTTGAAACCAAAGAGAGGAGCAAGTTGGGAAGTTTGTTCCTTTCCGCAGAGCGGTTTTTTGATACGATTGTATTGAAGCTTCCTATAAATGCGGGAAAACATATCACAAATTGTTTACGAACCAGAGTCACAAATTAGATTAATTTATATAGAAACTAGCTTTCTGCCCGCGGCTTCGCCCGCGTGGATGTCGGGATGTCTATAGAGGGTTAAGGGTCCCTTCAGCCAGTTACGTGGCTGGTTACAAGAACACACACATAGGCAAGCCTAAAGCTGGTGGACCTCAGCGCCTGGCTGTAGGCAATCCAAAGAGGCTATGCCAAACCTGAGCAACAGACCAACAAAGCGTTTATTGCGACTGAACAAAAAGAACCTAAGAACAGTAGTAGGAACCATTACGGGTCACTGCTCGCTTAACAAACACTTATACACTCTAGGTATAACCGATAGCCCTCTGTGCAGGGCATGCATGAAGACGGAGGAAACTATTGCACATGTGCTACTGGAGTGCACAGGCGTCGCCCAAATCCGGAAAGAAACCGTGGGATCACCCAAAACAATCGAGGAAATCCTGAACAACATGGGGAACTTAATCTGCTTCTGGAGGGAGGTGGGATGGCTGGAATGAGCAACCCCCACCTTGTACTCACGCACAATGGTCCATACAGGACTAAGTGCGGAAAACACACCCTCTGGATGTCAGAGGGTGACCTATGATGATGATGATGATGATGAGGGTTAAGGGTCATAGCTTTTGCCCACGGCTACATATGCGCGGAAGTCGGTTTATAGCGCGAAGGTTTTATCGCGCTTCTCGTGGGACTATCCCTTTTTCCGAGATAAAAAATACCGCGAAACTTTGCTCAAGAATCACTCTATCTATTGATGAAAACCGCATGAAAATCTGTGCAGTAGTTTTTGAGCGAAGCCTTTATTGCGCATCCCGTGGAATTAATCGGTTCAGTAGTTACGGCGTGAAAGCGGAACAAACAAACAAACAACACTTTCCGATTTATAATATTGGTAAGGATGTTATATAAATTTTATTTATCACTAGCTCTGCCCACGACTCCGTCTGCGTGGAATCCTAATTTTAGGTAGCATTTTTAATGGCTGAGAGTGTTATAAACGTAAGAGTAGACAAATATAATCAGAAAGCTTCGAACTGCTAAACTGTAAGTCAACCATAACAGATAGACATATGCTGTCGTTGGATATTTTTTATATAGTTTTAAGGAGAACATTTCCGATTCCCGATTTCTGTGTCGCTTTAACCATTCATAAAATAATAAAAAAGTGTTTTTTTTTTCTAAATAAATATGTAAAATAAATATTGTGATTTTTATCTATTTTTCCCTCCATCCAGACCTTCAATCAAACATAATTTAAAAAAAACACTTTCGTAAATCTAAAATCTCTTTCGCTACTAAGGGTTAATAATTATCATATTTCTTTCCTCATATCTTAAACTACATTCCAAATTACCCATAATAGGTTCAGCTGTTTTTATAGAGTTTTCCATAGATAAAAAATAATTTCCCGTCATAAAAATTATTCTGTATCCTTCCTTGGCGTCTAAAATTATTCCTATCGTATTTTTCAAAGAAAAGAAATATCTTCCTGTGGTAAATATTATTTTATGTTTATCCCTTAGTCTCAAACTACTGCAAATCTAAAATATATTAGAATCGAATCAGTCATTGTTATTAGATTTTTCCATAATATCCTATCCCATACATACACATACATACACTCACGCCTTTTTCCCACGGGGGTAGGCAGAGATTACGTCCTTCCACTTGCTACGGTCCTTACATATCTCTTTCGCTTCATCTACTTTCATAACATTCCTCATACATGCTCGACGATTGCGGGTACTTCTGACCTGGCCTTTTTTGAGGACACTTTCGATTTGTTCGAAATATGTTCGCCTAGGTCTTCCTCGTCCCGTGTCTCCACTCACTCCAGCTTCATAAATCATTTTGGTCAGTCTACTTTCATTCATCCGAAGATAAAATATCCTAGTTCATGCTCGGCTCTCAAGATATTTCCTCACCAAATTCAACATTACAATATTGACTGACTTACTTTCACAATTATAATATTAATAATGTTAACACTACTCTTGAACCATATTGCATTCATTAAATTAACAACAAGTGAGATTACAAAAATCAATCTATACAATATAAATCTCGCCTTACATTTGTAACAATTGTCAAATTCTATTGCATTCGTTGAATCAACAATACGACTCTCGCCTTTTATTTGTATAAATCAAGCTTCCTAATCGAAATCGACAAGCACATAATTCTAATTATTTTTCTGTCTACTATTTCCCTTATTTGCTAGTTCATTTGTTACCTTGCGTCGAGTGGTGTGGGGGAGGGGGCAACGTGCCCAATCTCACCCTACTGCCCGCGTAAACCAGCAATTCCAGATGGCACTTGACATCGGCGCTAATAAACGTTGCCAGATCCTCACGTCAGCACTCCTCGAAGGGCGCTACCCCAAAATATTGCACACGGTAGGAATTTCATTCTCATTAAAGATACATTGGATATCGCCCCGATCTTCAATGTGCTGTCTACGCTGATATTAATTAAGCATTAATTAACAATTATAGTAATTTACTTAGAATCAACCAATTTACTTAGACGCTAGGTTGCTGCGTATCTGATTTCGTTGTGGAACACGAACATCGTTATAGGTGGAATTTTATACTTTATGGTTTTCTGAAAGTACTTTAAACGGTTTTCCTTACATAACAAGAGATGTCATAAAGATATATTTTTTTAAATAGGATAGGGCAACAAACAAGCAAACGGTCACCTGATGGTAAGCGATAACCGTTGCCCATGGACACTCGCAACACCAGAGGAGTCACTCATGCGTTGCCGGCCTTTTAAATGGGAATATATATTTTTTTAAGGTTTTCTTATTTTAGATATTAATTACGTTTCCTGCAGTCTTATTTGCTACAGAGAAGAGTTAATCGGGGGTTCACGGGTATACGGTGACAGTTAGCGGTGAATATTTACGATATAACTTCTTATGTTTTAATTAAAATTTGTATAGTGAATTGAAACGAGCTGCTGTTTCATTTCCAATTTATTTATTACTAGCTTCGTCGCGTTCGCCCGCGTGATTTTAGTTTTTCGGATTTCGGGATTAGGTCTATAGAGGGTTAAGGGTCATAGCTTTTGCCCACGACTACATATGCGCGGAAGTCGGCTTATGGTACGAAGGTTTTCGTTCTTGGATTAAAGGATAACTTGGAAAATAACTCACTAGGCAAATTGCCAATGGATAGATCGGAATTTTCATACCGGAGCAGAATAGGAGGGAAGCAAACAAATCGAAAATAACGGTATCTTTGACGGACGGTTTCGTTGACCAGGATGGCCCGGTAGCATCTAAAAAGCTCACCTGTTCCTTCGTCAGACAAAAGAGGGAGAAAATCCGATACGACATAACTATTATAAGCGGACATTATCCTCTGAACAAACACCTCTTCTCAATATGGATAACAGACCCACTTTGGAGAGCAAGCATGAAGGAAACGCCATAGTACATCCTTGTAGAATGCAAGAGCATGGCCAAGTGAAGGTCTAACCGTCTCTGCCTGCTAGTATCCTTGCTGAAGGATACTAGCGGGCAGATGCAGCAACACAAAGAGAAGCTAGCGGTCTAGGAGGAACTGGAGTAAATACCAAAAAGTCCAACTATACTAACTAACAATAGTATCCATCAAACATAGAATATATAATTTTCTTCACAACTCTATACATTTGAGATCCTTAGTTATTCATAATGAAATGTAAATGAATAAGCTCGATGAATGAAAGCCTATTAATCATAGCTGTCGTCGATTCCGGCCTTCGGGCCTAAGCTATTGTCTGTTGTACTGACCGACATACTCGGAGGGTAGAAATTGATTTCACGCTGGCAATACGAAGCTTTTGATAAATGTGTAAGGAGTATGTTACTGTTGAGCTGTAGTTTTGTATTATAATATATAATTTAAAAATGTTTTTATCCACAAGTTATAAATAGTCCATTAGTTTCTAAAATGTTATATTATTGCACACGTTAACCAAGCAATATCCAAGTAAGTCTTATATGAAAATTTGTTCTATTTTTATCCTTTTTCTTTTTAAATGGCTTTTACCCCATCAGCAAAGGGATCTGCTTGTCATACGGCGTCAGTCTCACTACAGAATACGCGGTGTTTTGACGAAACGAGACGAAAATTGTTTTCTCACCCAACACCAAAGATAATATTTAGAAAATAAAACAACGATAAATAATAAGAATACATGTACCACTTTTTTATTCTTCAAATGTTTTATATTTTGTGTATATTTCGATGACAATTTGTGAAAATTTGTGATATATCTTCAATTATACATGGATGAATATAAATTTCTTACAACACGCTATTCTCATCATGGATGTAAATTAAGTCTTGTATATAACTATTAATTTATTGTATATATTCTTGTATACAATAATTCTAATACTTTCATTATATTAATAACTAATAATAATAACGAAGCATGATGCTATCAATTTATACAAAATAAAAATAAATATTCCTTTCACTAACGCCAATTAGCCTAGCCCAAACTAAGGACTATAAGACTTGTACTATAGGGTAACGAATAAACATACATATATAAATATTTTTCATATAAATATATATTAACAACCATGATTAAGGCACAAACATTCATGACACAAACATCTACCCCCCCGGAACTCGAACCCAGAACCTCAGAGACCTTGAAATCAAACTATACCAATAAACTAGGTTTGCTAACTGTCGATCAACGGATAATATTCTGGAGCAGGATAGACATCCTCCCATTTCTGTCATCTTATCCAGCAATTAGCAGTAGTTTAATTTAGTTTTACTACTTTAGTATATTCACTCTGCATTGCGCTCTCTTTTAAGAGGCGGTGTCTTCACTTCAAGCCATGAGGTCTGTAGAAGCAAGGCTTTTGGGTTGACTTTAGCTAACTTGTCAAGCTGTCTCGTTCTGGATCGAGTCCACATCACTTCACTGCGGTGGTATCCTGGGCGGGCTTCCTACTTCTTATTAAAGATTTATCGATCAAATATCTGCAGCTTTCCATCACTATCCTCATTTATGCATGCTTGCATAGAGCACGCGTAAACTAATGAAGCCGTTAATTCACCGGGACCACAACAATGTTCTCAAATGAGTGGCGCGCCAGCCATATCAGAGCCTTAATTATCGGTGTATTGCCGGAAATCATCTGAGGCCTTACTAAAATGCTTATAGTAGGCTTAAAGCAATATTTAAATAGAGACTCCCGCCCTTGTAGCGTATGCCGCCATTTCACTTGAACTACTAGTTTTATTCTAGTTTTAAGCGATAAATGTAGTCCTGCTGATCACTCAATTGAAGGTATCCAGTGCATATATTGCTATTTCACTAATCGCAGTCTAGACTAAAATTTGATGTTTTATTTTAAAGCTTTTATTTAACTTCATCTGTATATATGTCCTGGAATCCTGCAATCAATATTTCACCCACATTCACTAAAGTTACCGAGTTGAAATTTTGCATACATGTTTGGTTTGATGACAGTATAATGTTTTATAAACGCCGCCATTTTGAATCTAATATGGTGGACGGTACAACATGGCGACTTACTTACCCACAATATGGGTATCAAATGAAAGAGCTTGAAAAGAGTAATACAAAAAGTAAAAAAACAACAATTATTTAACAGTAGATATATCATAAAATATACTAAAAAAAGAAAATAACTTTATATTGAAATAACAATATTACACAAATATACGCTTAACTTATTTATTCCTTACCGAATAAGAAGAAAAGTACCCAAATTTTTATTTATAGTCATAATTACAGACAGAAATATGTTTGTGTAATATTTTAATTTGAATTAAATCTTTATTCCTAATTTTAAGAAGATCCACGCTCTTATTATCAAGAGAATAGCGTAACTTTTGACTAAACACTAAATGCTTAAGGCTCTGACTTAATTGATGCAAAGGAAACTCAACTAAATTTTAATAAAAAGATATAGAAGGTAATTTGAAAAACATGTGTTCACTCGTGGACTAAGTAAAAGAGAATTGAAGCCGCCGAGCCTGAGAGGGCTCGGATAAATTCGGTTGCTGTCGCTCGAACGCTACATACTCGTAGTACACACGTAATAAGCAGTAGCAGTAAGTAATTACAGTCGCCTATAGTACATATGTTTTCTATGAGCTACGCAGCATATTTGCAACACCCACAAAAACCACAGTATATGTTGTCAAAATATAACAAAAGATGTAAAGTCACAATAGCCAATAATTATCCAATAACTAGTATATTGTGGCAGAAATATGAAAAACACTCTGGTATAGTCTTTCATATGTAAAGACCGTAGCAAGTGGAAAGACGTAATCTCTGCCTACCCCCATGGGAAAAAGGCGTGAGTGTATGTATGTATGTATAGTCTTTTCCGCTATGTATATGTTTGGTAATGTTCCATCATACAACTAAGAAGTCATCCAGAAATACAATTTCCCATAACATCTCTTAGACTAATGAAATCTACTAGTGAGTGAATTCCACTAAAGAAACGAAAGATTCATATTCTACACCTCATCAGAGGTTTCATCACAATTAACAAACTTTAATGCTTTCTATCGAAATAATTTGGGCAGTCATCGTGAAGCGTGCCTGAATAGACCACGCGTCAGCCATTAATGGTTGCACGCGTCAACTCATCACGGTCGGTACAATGATCGCAAATGCGGCGCCAATCAAGCCGGCGGGTTTTAATTATCGGTGCAATGCTGGAAATAATTGTGCGTCGCGGTCAATTTGAGGTGTCCAGCACAGATATTGTCACTTGACTGTAGCCTAGACCGATCGGGTAGTTGGTTCGGCTTTTGTTAATTCTACAATAATGTAGATGACTACAACTGAATATGCCTGTATTTATCATATAATTATCAAAGTTTCTTTTCTATGTTATTCTATGTTATTTCTATCTTATGTCAATATAGAAATTTCACTTTAATTTTGTATTTATATTGCTTTTAGTATTATATTGCTTATTGGCTTAGCGATGAATCGTGTTTTGTTTGTTTTTGTTGTTTGTTTTTGATGTCATGTGCCTTGTATAATTGTATTGTTTGTAGGCGTTGCCAGAATACCAGCGCCACAGTACCACATCTGTCACTGTGGCATATGCTGAGGCAATAGCCTAATTGGGCTAATTTTAAACATTAGTATATGTGTGACTTATATATGTATTGTTAGCACCAATAAACGTTTTCTTTCTTTCTTTCTTTCTTTCTTTTCTTTCTTTTAAATTTAAAAAAAAATTACAATGATTTTTTACAAAATTCTAATAAAACGAACACCTTTCCAACTTCCTTACATTAAACGTCACATTATTTAATATAGAAAGTATATCTACAAACGTAATAATAACAAAGTTATTGGCAATTTTGTTTATACGTTCATACAAATTAGGCGACTTTAGTAAATTATGACGTCACGATTGCTGTGTACTTTGTATGGAGCGTTTTTGAGCGACCCGCGACAGCGCCGCAAACATGGCGCTGTATCTTCAAAAGTAATAATCGCAGATACGTCGTTACTTCTACAATATTTCTCATCTAAAATAGAACTGTTATTATGTATGGAATAAAAAAAATGTCATCTACCCAATTATTGCTGTTATTTATTCATTCAGATTTAATAGTATGCTTGAATATGTAATATATTACATATTTATAAATTGTAGTCAATGTGTTAATCTGATGTATAAGCTTTATTTTGTTATTATATGATTTGAATAAAATATATTCAGTAGTTTTTATGTAAAAGGGTAAATAACAACCATCCATACTTAAAAACTTTCGCGCTTGTAATATAAGAAGGGATGTTACAACAAACATGACTGCTGCTTAGACTAGTCGGGTAGTTTGTTCCGTTTATGTTACAAATTCAATTATTGTTGTTATTTATACATTCAGATTCGATAGTCTGTCTGAATATGTCTGTATGTTGCAACAGACATGACGGCATCCTAAACTAGTCGGGTAGTTTGTTCCGTTTATGTTACATATTCAATTATTGTTGTTATTTATACATTCAGATTCGATAGTCTGTCTGTATATGTCTGTATGTTGCATCAGACATGACTGCATCCTAAACTAGTCGGGTAGTTTGTTCCGTTTATAATAAATATTCAATTATTGTTGTTATTTATACATCCAGAATCGATAGTCTGTCTGTATATGTCTGTATGTTGCAACAGACATGACATGTTAGATCAGTCGGGTAGTTTGTCCGTTTTTGTTATTTGTTCATTATTGTTGTTATTTATACATACAGACTCGACAGCTTGAATATATTTATTGTAAAACATATTTCGGTACCAGTACTTGTTATATCGAAGTGATATTATGATTATCCGGACTATTATTGAGTGTTATCATCATTGACATAATCATATATAATTACCAACATTTTTCTTATTATTAATTATAGTTTTAAACACTAGACATTATACGGCTACAAAGTAATTTTAAGGGCTCGTACACCTCGGTGGGGATGTAAATGAACTATGATGATGAAATAATTCGTAACTTTATTATTTCTCTCGAAAATTCGCAATTTTGTTACGCGGTGTCACAACTTAAGCGATTAAGTATCATTATTATATCACCAAAGAAAAAGACAAACCCTTTAATTTTAACAATATATAACAACAATATAATAAACAAATTCAAAACACTCACATTAACTCATTATCATTTAATAATATAATAATAAGTATATATTTATTCACATTACTTAAAACCTTAAAACTATTGTTACATAATATCTCATCATTAAATGCTTATGAAATACCACTCAGCACAATATTGGAACACCAAAAATAAATAGATCGAATATTTATCATGTCATAAATAGATAGAATCATTTATCATAACACTCAATGTATAATTCCATTCCTTTTAACGTAAATACAAAGCATCTATTTAAAACTGGTGTAAAAAGCAATCATGTTTTTTGATCTTCAGCCTTATGTGTATTATATGTTAAGGTTTTTAATAAGAAGCATATTTATAGGAAGGCTTATTATTTTATTCCTGGCGCGGCATCATTCTCGTCCCTATTAATATTTCATCCTTATATACCTGTCCCTTATGGGAGTGGCCGAGCCATTTGTTCTCAAGCTTAACTAATGGGACCAATAGGTTATCCTGTTTCTATGCGAGAAAGTATTTTTCTATGCGAATATAAATAGACATCTCTCGTTCATTTGAGAAGTTTTTATGCATAAATCAAATCAAAATCAAAAATATATTCTTCGAATTGGATTTTTATAATCATTCTTATACGTCAAAGATAGCGGGAGACCTTCTAATGAAAAGAAACCAGCAAGAGAATCAGCAAAGGCAATTTTTTTCTCCCTGTGTTTTAGCGTCTTTCGCATTAGAATGTTGCCTCAGATAAATAGTCTAAACCTAACATCCTTTACAAGCTTAAACAAGTACAAATTATATCTACGAAAGCTACAGTTTCACTGTGTTATTTACTATAGTCAAAATATTAGGCGACGTAACTATTGAGTTATTAAAAGCATTGTTATCATTTAAGTATTCTTAACAGTGTTAAATCCTTAATAATTATTATAAGAAAGAAAGAAAATATTTGAGACAGCAAAAACAAACGAACTGAACGTACCAAATGCATTAAAATTGCCTTTTTTTTTTTTTTTTTTATTTATTTCGACATAACATAAGATTCCTTAATCTAAATGATGACATCTGTAAACCTGTATGAGGTTTGTCTAGATGCATTTTAACCTAGCCTCAAATGGCCCCAGCTCAGCACGTTGCTAACCTTGCGGCTAACGCTGATCTTCCGCTGGTACCGAACTTAATTCTAAATTCTAAAAAATATTCCGTGTAACTTATTGTATATTTAAATCATATTAACATAAGTGCTCCTGTGCTTAGCAACATTTGACCACAGATGGCTGTTGACGAATAATACATGCGTCAAAGATAAAGTAAAAAAAAAAACAAGGAAACTGTGTTGTGTGTTGTGACATTATCCAAAAATACTTAAATATAAATATAAACATAATGCATATGAGTACAATTAAAGTAAAAAAATAATAATAAAAATGCTGTCATTCCACATAGCGATCAGTTTAACACAATTATATACAAAACTAGCTGACCCGCGCCCACTTCGTTGGGCATAATATTAATAATCCCCGAAGCGAGCACGAAAGCGAACTGAATTAAACCCGAAGCCATCGCGCGCCGTCCGCTGATGATGATGATGATGATGATGATGACGATGATGATGATGAAGAAGATGACGATGATGATGATGATGATGATGATGATGATGATGATGATGATGATGATGATGATGATGACACTCAACAATAATGTGGCTTTCTATTGTTGAAAGAATTTTTAAAATCGATGATGATGATGATGATGATGATGATGATGATGATGATGATGATGATGATGATGATGATGATGACACTCCGCAATAATGTGGCTTTCTATTGGTGAAAGAATTTTTAAAATCGGTTCAGTAGATCCCGAGATTACCCCTTACAATTTACAAACACACAAACTTTACTTCTTTATAATATTAGTATAGATTAAAGGAACATGTCATAAAGGTATGTAAATAATAAAATTGGAATCATTCAACTCCCGCTATCTTGCTCTTTGAAACACATCATATAACACTATATAACACTTGTATCCTGTAACTGAGCCTCTTCTGCTTTTTGATATGATATTAAAAAAACTTTTTAATTTAATTTTAAAACTATTAAAGTGTTGCAGGTTCTTAATCGGTGCTAATAATACGCAGTCATTATAATGTAAATATGCGATTCTACTTCTTATGCTTGAGGTTATACCATGATGATAGATTGCGGATTTTATTTCTATCTCTTTTTTGTTTATGACGTTATCCAATAAATGGCAGCACAGTGAGCCACGTAGCAGAACACAGTTGCACATTTGATTTTGAAATGTAATAATTAGATGTGACTTGGTTGTTCCCGGAAGTCGCTTGGCGTTCCCGGGGGCTCCCTACATGTCTGAGGAAGGCCGTCCTTAAGGTTTTTAGTGGGTAGGCCTCCCCTTTCTGGGGAGGAAAGCCCCACATAACCGCCGGCTCGTCACAGCCGGGGTATGCAATTTAATGCATTTTACTCAAGGGAACAAAAAAAAGATATGACTTGGTCAGCGATAGTATTCAGTCAGTCAGGAAGAGTGCAAGTCATAATGTGTATACATATAGTATGTAGATTCGATATAGATTATTTTTGTTTTTAATTGGATGTAACCTGTTTTGTACTTAACGGAGATCTTAATGTGGCTGCTTTACCGACAAACTAATCAATTGACAAGGCTGATATTGAATAATTTCATAAAATATCAACAAGACATTATTGAACCCTATATAAAATCAGAATAATATTTAAAAATTATTAAAACTAAGTCAGAGGCCTAGTCCTCACCGCTTCAGACTTCGTATTTAATCAGACATTTATTTTCTGAATTATTGCTGTGTATTCCGTCCGCAAACCGCATGTTTTTCCGATTTCAATTAGCAAATGGAACTTGTTAATTATGAAGAATGTTTTGTTTTTAATCACCGCTAGTACGACTTACCTTAACGAGGCAACCGTAGTTACGACGTAGGTATGTAGAGAAATGTTAATGGCAGTTAGAACTACAAAATTAAACTAATACTCATTCAACAACAAATTTAAAATTAATAAAATATAACAATTAAATTATTACCAGATATTAAAAAAAAATACTAGAACTGTTGTTATTGGGAGAGCTTTCTCAAGAAGAACAGAATCACTTTAGCATTCGTTAACTTTATTTGCCTTTTTCTCGTAAAATTATTTTTGACGTATTTTTTATATTTGTGGAGCTTTCTTGTAAAAAGTTAATATTTTTCTTAAATTAAATTTTATGTTATTTTTTTAAACTTTGAAATAGCCAAATAATTTTTATTTCTTGTATTTCATTGATGAATTGATATTAAATGTGGTAGTTCTTATAAATATCCTTAAATAAGTCTCTGAGAAATTCTTTGGTTTGATTCTTAGTTTAGAATTATAAATAGCCCTAATCGTCTTTTCATATACAAATATACATTAATATGTATATTTTTATATGAAAAGACATGACTCTATGGAAATAAATAAAATAGACCAATCTTGTGTTCCAAATGAATTTAATGACCTCAAAATCAAAATTAACATTGTTCAAATATGACTTTATAGAAAGCTCTTTTGAATCGTCCAAATTTTATTCCTACCACCCATTCAATACGTATTTAGATAAGAAGAATGGGCGCAAGAAACTTATCAGCTTTATCAAAAGTAATAACAACATTTACAATAAATTATGTCGTTATCATACAATGTACATATGTGTTTACAATTTATACGGGAAAACAAATATTTACACTTTAGAATGTAATGTATTCAAATCAACACCAAGCATTGGCATCATTTAAGTAATCATTGACTTTGTAATAGCCCTTACTTATTAGCGTCTTTTTGACATGTATGAACTTATGAAGAGGCAATTCAGCTACACTATGTGGAATCTTGTGTTAAAATGTATACATTTGCCCATAAACGAAACTCTAGTTTTTTGTAGCCTGTACGTTGGAACGGCAAGTTTATTTTTATTTCTTGTGTTTAAATTATGCATTTGTAAATTAGTATGAAATCAAATTTTCATAAATATACTGGCCCGCTAAAGTCATCATATTAATTTCTTTAAATAAATCTCTAAGAGAATCCCTTGCTTGTAAATTATAAATAGCGCGGACTGCTCTTTTTTAAGAACAAAAATACTTTCTTTATTAGCAGCCGACTCCTATAATAGAGTTATATATATATATATATATATATATATATATATATATATATATATATATATATATAATATATATATATATTTATTTAAATATACATACACACATACATACACACATACACACACATCCATACACACATACACACACATATACATTACATATACAAGTATAACCATTAGTAATATTCATAAAATACATTACGTTATATAAATATATGGATTTCCAATAAATATATACAAATACACTACCTATTCATATTAAATAAATAAACTCTCAGTTTTTTCATAATGTAAAGATAATAACCAATTTCGAACTTTAACTTTACACTCGTGTTTAGTAAGAGGATAGAAATTTAGAATTTTGTTAAGCTTGTTGTAGAGTACAGCTGAAAGAGATGAGCATTGTCGCCTAGCAAAAGCAGTGCGGCAACTGAGCGAAGCCAAAACATCGGGAATTTTCCGTCTGCCACGACAGATCTCAGGGTGATAGGTATACCGGTGTCATGGTGTCACCATCTGTGAGGTCCCGGGCTCGAGTCCCGGACATGTTTGCGTGCTGAATGCGAGCATTTCTACATGTTAGTTGTTGTAATATATTTCTACAATATTTTTTTTCATATATGTATATGGTTAGGGTAAGCTCGTACCCCTTGGTGGGGGAGTATATGAGATGTGATTACAATAATTATGAAATAAATAATTTATCAATATTATTGACGAGATAACACACAAATGGAAATCTGAAGGACAAAGTCAGGAACAGTGTGATAAGGGAGCGATGCGGCGTAGTTGAAGATGTAGTGACAAAGATAGAGAAAGGGACGCTTAGATGGTTCGGCCATGTTGAAAGAATGAATGAAGGAAGATTAACGAAAGAGATACACCTTTGACCTTTCGATATAAAATCCTCAATAACCCTAAATTCCCCCAGTTTCTCCGTACCCGCTTCCAATACCTTCCGCCATTACCTTATCCAAGGCGTGCATGTGTAACCAAGACACTCGTGCAGCCAGTCTGCAATACCCGAATGCTATCAAAGTCTTTTGTAGCGACGGCTGTGCGTCTATGGAACAGACTACCGGTAAATATCCGCGAGAGCTCATCCGATACAGTGATTAAAGTGAGGCTAAAGGAGTATTTATTGAAAGTTTCTAGTTAGTTAACTATATTTTTATATAAGTAGTATATAATAATATCTTATGTACTTAATTTAGATTAGTTTTTATTTGATATTTGTATATTTAAGCATAATTATATATTATTAGTATTTATTTTATATAGTTTATGTACCCATGTATCTTGTTTTTTTTTTTCTCAATCTCTCCCACGTAACAGTATAAGTCACTTGACACCCAGTAAGGTTGGCTGGAGGAGATCCCTTTTAGGGATAAGCCCACCCATGTACACATCCAATCACTGCATATTTTTTTTTACTGTAATGTCTTCTGTGCAATAAAGAATATATATATACACAAGGTAAGAATGATAGGACGAATCGGTGCAGGTCGACCTAGGCGGACATATCTCGATCAAATCGAAGATGTCCTAAAGAAAGGCCGGATCAAGAGTACTCGCAACCGACGAGCATGCATGAAGACGCTCATGAATGTGGAGGAAGCAGGAGAAGTGTGCCAGGATCGTAGCAAGTGGAGAGAGGTGGTCTCTGCCTACCCCATTGGGAACAAGGCGTGACATATATGTATGTATGTAACACACAAACACGCAATGTCTTCTCACCTTTTTGATTCATTTGATAACCTTCATTGTCCCTTGTACTAGTTTCAGGATACATTAGGAAAGTGTATTTACGACGGCGTGATATTTACACATAATGTGATATTTACGCGTTACGTCATGCTATCTCACGTTGTGAACTACGCGAAATGCCACAATTCGTTCTGGCATTTCGCTTAGTTTGCGCGACGAGTCCTTGGAATATTTGGCATTAGCTGATGTAGTCAGTGATTGGCAAAATGCAGGTTGCCTTGAATCACATCATAAAATATCCGAACGAACCCCTGATATACATTTATGAATGATTGGAACTGTATTACTAATATTATCAACCGCGAAATTTCACGTAAAAACTACTTGATAGAAAAAAAAAAAAGATACGCCCCGCTAATATAATCTACTCGAAATTCCAATCTGGCTAGTTCTAAATTAACTTAAAAACAAGGTTAGTACTTCTAAAATGCGACTTAGACAACAATTGTGCTGCGACTTCGACTAAACAATTAGACTGTGTGTCTAAGCTATCGAGTTAGGATTCAAAATACATTTTCAATAATTTACCTTGCCTAGCAAAAGAATTCTTTATTTACAGTCAATAACGACGTATTGAAATTCAATTTCAAAACCCTTCTTGTATTTGGTTAGGTTAGATTAGGTTAGACATATTACAAGCTATATGTGTTTATCGTACTAGCCTTAAAACAATTGATTTAATTAATTAGCAGAACGATCTAAATATAACTTAAACGAACAAGGATTTAAGTGCAAAATGGATTGAACACAATACAATTTATATGCAGAATCACTTAAATTAACAACTTTGGAGTTGTATTCTACTTTGTCATCATAGGTTATTGGTTTAATACATTCTCAAGCATCATTTACATTTTACATTTGGCATTTTATTAGTTCCTGTATCATTTACAAAAAAAAAACGAAAACTTAAACCGGTATTAAACGTATTTTTAAAAACTGAGAGAATATTTAAAGGGCTTGGACACGTAGAAAGGATGGACGACACGCGACTAACGAAAGAAAGGACATCACCCATTTTGGGCTATTTTGGGCTATTTCTTGCGTGGTGAGCTCGTGATTTCCAGGTAAAACAAGCTCGCGTTCCGCAGGGGTCGGTGTTGGGACTCCTGCTATGGAACCTCGCATACGACGCGGTCCTTCGCACCAGCCTTCCTCGCGGCGTCAGTGTCGTCTGCTACGCTGACGACACTCTCGTCGTGACGACTGGGGCCGACTTCGGGCCGGTGCTCAGGCTTGCCGAGCTTGGGGTGGCATGTGTCGTGCGGGCGATCCGCCGGCTGGGCTTAGAAATAGCGCCTCACAAAACCGAGGCGCTATGGTTCCACGGCCTTCCGAGGCGCCGGGAACCACCCAGCTGCCGGATCCGGGTGGGTGACGCGGTGGTCCCGGTGGGGCCGTACATCAAGTACCTGGGCCTCACCCTGGACCGCCGCTGGAGCTTCGAGGAGCATTTCGTGCGGTTGGTCCGGACGGACGGATTGTGGCGGCCTGGCGTGCGCAGCTCGAAATACGGAGCTGCGCGCGCCAGCGGGCCGTCGGTGCCGTACTCCCGAACCTCGAAGCTTGGCTCCACGGGAAGGAGGAGGTCACCTACGGATTGACTCAGATACTCACCGGGCACGGCTGCTTCGGTGAGTATCTGTGTCGAATAGGACGGGAGGGATCGACACATTGTCACCACTGCGCATCCGACCTCGACTCGGCCTAGCACACGCTGGCGGAGTGCCCCGCGTGGGCCTCCGTGCGCCGAGTCTTGGTCGCAGAGATCGGGCGAGATCTGTTTCCGCCGGCATTGATTGCGGCAATGCTGGCGGACAAGGGAGGTTGGAGGGCTGTGGCCTCCTTCTGTAAAGCAGTGATGCTCCAGAAGGAGGCCGCCGAGTGGGGTCGGGAGATGGCCGATCCCGCTCGAAGAAGGCGGCGCCGCCGCGGGTCGCCGGCGGGCGCGAGGAAGTCACGACTGCTACGGCGACCCGGAATGGACCACGCCCCTTCCGTGGCCGGGGGGCGTCGTCGGTGGAGGAGACCGGGGGAGGCAGTAGCCTCCCCCGAGGAGGGTTCCCCTCTAGATAGGGGAGCGGAGGCTGGGGGTTCCCGGAAGGGGCTTGATGTTCCCGGGGCTCCCTACATGCCTGAGGAAGGCCATCCCTGAGGTTTTTAGTGGGTAGGCCTTCCCCTTCTGGGGAGGAGAGCCCCACATAACCGCCGGCTCGCCAACAGCCGGGGTATGCAATTTAATGCATTTTCCTCAGGGAAACAAAAAAAAAAAAAAAAAAGGTAAAACAAGGTCGTGATTTCCAGGTAAAACAAATATTAAACAGTTATTGTTAATGGTATGCGAGCGAGAAGACGTTACAAGTACATACATTTACCTGCCGAGTTGCATGTATGAGCAAGAGACATAAAAGGTACGCGAGCGAGAAGACGTTACAAGTACATTTACCTGCCGAGTTGCAAGTGTGAGCAAGATAGGGCTCTCGAAGGGCGACAGGCTATAAAACACTGTTACTGTACATGTAACATTGGCCGAAGAACCATTGGCTGCTGCTCACACGTCGTGTGCATTGTGTGGTACATGGGGTTTGCCAGACACGAGCCAACGATACACATTGCTGCCGAAGATTTAGAAGATATTATTGTAAGGCCAGGAGAGTTGTAAATATTTACCTGGAACACCAACACCATTAACAATAATGTTTACCTGGAAATCACGAGCTCACCCCGCAAGCCGGGTGCAAGCCGTAGGTAATAAAATAAATAGTTTGAGGCTGATTATCATCTCAACCAATAGGTTTCGAGCTTTACTGTCATAATACAAAATGTTTATTATAATTATGCCTATGATAAAATTTAGTTATTTTTTGTTGGCCGGCTAAAAAAAAATTAGCCCAAATTTGTATGAAGCCTGAATGATGTCCTTTGTAAGGCAAATTTAAAAAGGTCAGTAGGTAGGGAAAGACCTAAACTAGAGGTTCCCAAACTTTTTTGTGTCGTAGTTTACCTTTTGCCATGTTTTACAGTTTTGGGTAGACCCCCTACTTACCTGATATTGAATGCCTACATCCTACAACATACAACATACAACATTTTATAAGCCTGTATAATATTTTTGTTACTTCATATGTAGTACTTTTATAAATAATGTATATATCTTTATTTTAGAAGATAGCATAATGTAAATAAATAAATACTATAGGTGTATTTATTTATTTATTTATACACTTTATTGTACATGTAGTAAATCATATTGTTATTAAGACTATAAAGTAAACAAAAGGTGGACTTATCTCTAAAAGAGATTTCTTCCAGTCAGCCCTAAGTAGTGGAAGTAGTACAATGGTGAGATGTCTCAAGTGTATTCGAATCTAGTATTAATTTTTAATTAAATATTTATTTTAACAATATGTATATCTAAAAGATAACACCTATACAGTATATACATACTTACATATATATAATAGATATAAAACATACATAAATATTAAACACAAATATATAAATATTAATAGATATATTACATACATATTACATAAATAATAATATATTGTTGTTATATAATATAGTATATTGTCCAAAGTTAAGCGGCATGAACGGAGAACGAGTGAAAGAAGAAACGGGAGTTAGTAACGGGAAGCTCAAGCATTCTTGTTATACAAGAACGTTTAGGACGGTTAGGAGGAGGTAGCAATTGGAAGCGGGAGCGGAGATAAGCAGGAGTTTAGGAATCCTTCAAAATTTTGTAAAGGAAATAAAGGATGTGCACATTACGCCGAAGCCGAATAGGAAGCCACTTTAGTTGCGTTCGGAATTGGGAGACATGGTCATATTTACGAAGACCAAAGATGAATCGGTGTATGTTGAGATCCATTATTATGGATCCCTATTTTCATTTCATGGACCCCCAAATTTATGATTTGGCGGTCGAATCGCGAAAGCACACCCCGCCATGTGCTCCATATGGGCCTACAGAACTCGGGGGGGTTTTAGTGGGTAGACCGGTCCTCTTGACCGGAGAGCCCACGGCCGCGCCTTGCCAGCGCGGTGTCACGGTGCATAAGATCGCATTTCCCCCCTCAAAAAAAAATCCTTGCAGGTTGTCATAGACCTCAAGGGGTCGATATAGACTATGGGAATCACTGGCGTAAACGATCGTACTTGGACCAAAATATGATATACCTACTGAAGAAAGATCAGGTTAAAAATCGAAGAAAATCGAGGATGCTAGGGGAGTATGTTTGGATCATAACAAGTAGAAAACTGTAATGGAAAGAAGGCATGAGGATATGAATGTCATACCACCATCGTGTTCTAGAGTTGAGAGGGTACGGGATACTTGATGTGCATCCTCTTGTCCAAGAGACCTTAAGACCAACTGCTATTTGTCGGGGCATATGAATTTATTCTTGTGAACAGCAGAATATGTCGAAAACTCTGCTACCCCCATGGGAAAGAGGCATGAAGAATACACATGAACTTATATATGTGCTCACCTATGCCCAATCTATATTTTGATGCGTTTCTAAGTAATACTATGCTGTTAATTAAAAAGTAACCTATAGTCTTTATCAGTGCTTGCAGCTTATTTAATTCGCTATCGAACTTTTTATCTTTTTGCTTTCCAGTAATTTTATTTACATTTGTTTAAGGAACGACAAGGTACTGATACAGATAAGATGTATCAACTCACCTACGACCACATTCAATGCAAATCCACTTCACATGACGTCAGTTCAGGAGTCTAACTACGATCGCATAAACTACGAGGTGTAAATGCGACAATGCTATCGCAATTTACAGCGTCGTCCCGTTCTCACAGCTCAAAGTTACTTTATGTAGTATTCGAAGATCGGGATTTCTCGGCGACTTGTTATGGGCATGAAAGAAGAGGTGTGCCGGTAATTAATTAGCGTGGCGACCGACCTGCAATCTATCACACCTTTGATTGTTTAAGTGCGGGAGTAAGGGGGACTAGATGATCCATCTTCATTACCCGCCTTTCAGATCTTTGGTGCAGCTTTGAGTTTTGCAACGATACGTTAAGACTGAGTTTTGATTTAATGAGTTTATTTGCTTTAATTTCAATTAAAGGCATCGTGGCAGGGTTCGACACTGGTCTGCGAATCAGATAATTTTCGGGAATCGATACTGCTGTGTTTTTTTTTCAATCGAATGGTTAGTCTCGGGTTCGAGTTCCGGTGGGGGCAAATGTTTGTGTGATGAATGCGAGCATTTGTACCTTAGTCATGGTTGTTAATAAATATTTATATCAAAAATATGTATAATATATGTATGTCTATCCCTAGATCCCATAACACAAGCCTTACAGAGCCTTGAGATTAAGTTTGAGTTTTTGTAGAAATCAGAATATCATCTATAGTATATATTTTAGATGATATTTATAGATGATATTCTGAGTTCTACAATAACTCAAACTAAATCCTATTCGTATCGACAACAACACGAACCTTATCAAAGGCAATTGATAAAGCAGTACCTCTGCCGCATTCATTTATAACGAACATCTTGGAGTCTGGGATAATTCATCAGCCTGAACGGAGCGCCGACATAATTATACCACTTTAAACAATTGGGCCATCTGCTTTTGTTTTGCCAGTCGCGGTGATTAATTTTCATAATCGCGTTAGCGGCTGCGTGGGGCGGGCGCCGCCCAATTGTGGCCTGCTCAACGAAACAACTCATTTTTCAATCAAACTTAAATCTGCTATAAACTTGTATGCTTATTGAAGTTCAGTTGCGCAGAAACAACAGTGATTTCTCCTTTATTCATGAATGTTGTTTCCTGTTTAAATTCAAAATGAGACAAAAAGTCGACAACTTATGCATTGTTTAGTAACGCTTGTGAATACATCTGTTTATATCATCTTGATATACGGCGATTTAATACAGAATAGTTTCTTAAAAAAGAGGCCATAAGCTAAATACGTTTATGGCACCTTGTGATGGAAATATCGCCCTGATACTCCGTTCTGGTGTTGAGTTTTGATGATTATGACCTGTATCTCTTACCAGGTCCCGGTTTTAGGTTAGTTTTTGGGCCACCACCTGCGTACACGCCGTCCCGGTATGTTGCAGGAACTTATCTCGTCCTGAGATATTGGGTTGATAATGATTGAAACCACATGATAATTTTCTTTACACCGATTGCTTTAATTACTGACTTAACAACCTATTTTTATGATGATAAAATGAATTATTTAATTACAGCTTGACAGGTTAAGAGCCCGACGCCATGAAATTTTGTTCTATATTTTTTAGTTGGCGCTAGCGTCGTGTGCGTCCTTTTTTTAAAGTCACAGATTATAGACCACCTTAGTAGAAATGAAGTGAAGCGCGGCAAGGTTTGAATTAAAATATACAAGACAATTTTAAATATTGAGACATGTTCGTTTTGCGTGAACACCTTGACATACGCCGATTTGATCGAGAATACTTTCTTAATAAAGAGGCCAAAGGCTAAGTATGTTAATGTTACCTTGACATATGCCAAATTAATATAGAATATTTTCCTAATGTAGAGGTCATATGCTAAATAAAGGTTATAAAAAGATTACGTTGGTCAGTCTATTAAACTGAAGACATAAGACAAGGTCATCACAGAAGACCTACTTTTATACTTTACATTTGTGTTTTACCTTCTTCAAGGGGTGCCATATAGAGAAGCGCTATATATTTTATAATCACTATGAAGAAACACTACAACATCAATAGCAAGAGAATACCTTCGTTTTTCTGATGACGTCGCTGTCATGGTTGAGTTGCCACAATCTCACACAAGACGCATAATTTCTCAAAAAAAGATTTAACGTGATTTGCTTTGCTTTGTCGGGTTACTTTCTAAATGGCTTTGATACATCAACAACGAGGAATCGATGGTAATACTTTACTTGAAATTGCCCAGGAATTGCAAAAACATCCATAACAGAGCTTATAACAAGCTTTGCCAGGCAGAGACAGACAGACATTATTAGTGCAATTTGCTCTTGTTCGCACCTATAAAAATTTTCCTTAACTATTCTGTTAGTCTTATTATTGTCATGGATATATCTTTGAATTGTAAAAACATGTAAAACATTTAAACACAATAAACTTAACCTGATTCAAACTTGACAACGTAATAATATTTGGTTGTTAAATATTTGTTTATTTTAGACATTCCGTAGTCGTTATGTGGTGTGTCACAAAACAAACGCGCGTTTATGAATATTTCTGAGACATCTACGAGTAGTATTCAGAAGGTTAAATGATATTTACTTTCTGCTTTAGACTCAATGTGAATATAGCATTTATTGCTTTAATTTGAAGTTAACATTGCGTGGTTAATTTTCAATTTAATTTTAAACATATTGGGTCGTCGCCTCAATATATATTTTTCATATCTTTTTTTTTTTTTTTATTGCTAAAGTTGACAAACAAGCAGGCTGCCCACCTGATGGTAAGTGGTAACAGTCGCCTATAGTACATGTGGTTCCCACGAGATTCGCAGCAAATCTGCAAACCTCAGAACCACAGTGTACGTTGCCAACTTGTGACATAAGATGTAAAGTCACAGTACCCAGTAATTTCACTGCCTATCTTACCCTTCACGCCGGAACACAGCAAAGCGAACCCTGCTGTTTGGCGGCGGAAATAGGTAAGACGGAGGTACCCATGCAGACGACCCTGGTACAGAGTCTACCTCCTAGAAAATCTTATCTTTATATAGATCTTATCTTATTCTTGAATGATTCTGATTAGAATCTTATCTTATCTTTATATAGATCACCTTTGAACTGCTCTACTTCTAGATTAAGCATAATTACAAAAAAAATACATTTTTCTTTATCAATTTATTTTGTAAATGAAAGGAATCTTTGCCTTTAGCTATTACTTTAGCGGTTCGTCATAATACCTGTGAAGTAATTCTTCGAGTCTGTTAATGCAGCGTTGTACACTACTGCATTAACAGGTATATCGGATTAACTCTTGAAGACTAAGCGGTAATGTACTACAAAAACTAGCATAAAACAGTGAAATAGACATAGATAGTAATGCAGATTGTATTAGGAATAAAAGTTTTTATACACCGGCCTCCACGTTTGACTTCCAAACAGAATTCCCGCTAGACAAAGGGATTCGCTTAGAATATCCAAATGGATAACTCAACATATCCTAACAATAGTATAAGTTAAATTCGGCCGAATATAAATTGAACATATAAGAAACGAGGATAATATTTATTGCTAGTTATATATGGAACAAGTTGCAATGTTCGCTTTTCTTTTAATAGTATTTTATTGTTAATTACAAACAAAGAAGAGCCCAAAAACGACTGGAGGCCCAACAGGCACTGGCACTCCGAACAATAGCGAAGGCCCCGCGCTATGTTCGGAACAGCGTCTTACACAGAGACTTCAAGATGAGCACCATCCGGGAGTATTCCATCAAGCTCGCCCGTACCATGTACGAGAGGGCTTCAAAGTCAGCGCATCCCCTCATACGGGACTTAGCACCGCAGCACGCCAGGCCCCCGGAAGGCAGGCTAAGGATGCTGCCGAGTGACATCTTATCAATAGAAGAAGAAGAAAGTGATTGAAAACATAAAATGAAGCCACAGAAGTCCCTCACCTATGAAGGTGAAGACATGAAGCCATAAGGCCCAAAAATGGCCTAACCCAAATACCCACCCGTCGTAACGGGTGGCGTAAGATCCCACCATAGAGGACAGAGTCCTGAATCGGTTACCCCAACCAAGAATTGGTTGAGACGAAGGCTGCGATTGATTACAAACAAACAAGCCGTAGGGCCTTTATGGCCAAGGCTAAGACAGGTCGCGTGGTCTATATAACCTCCGTGACACTTGCTGTCGCTGGGGTATCCTGGACGCTTCGTGATTCTTTGTTACGGATTCTCAGCCTCTCTCTCCTGAGGGTAAAAATACAAATAGAAGGTTCAGTAGTTAACATGGTCAGCTTATATTTTCAACATAACAGTTGTGTCAAGGTCATGATATGAAGCCTTTTGAGGTGTGCAAAAAGAACTATAGGAATTTTGTTAGGTATACTTTCACAAAATCTATATTAAATCACCTGTGTATATAGCACTGTGTCATGTTTGTGGCCAGATGTGAACGGTCAGACAGTAATTAGCAATATTGAATTCGAATACTACTTACATCTTATGTCGACTACCGTTGACATTAATATAAATCATAAATAATAAAATCATTTTATTAGTGTGATTTTTGGTACATTATGGTCTTAAATAAAGTAACATTCGCAAAAATCTACCACACGGGTGTACACAATAAAATTAAAAAATATATATAATAAATGTTATCGATGAAAAACAGATGGCGCTACATGTGCTATGTAGCGTTCGAGCGACAGCCACCGAACTTATCCGAGCGTTTTCGAGCTCGGCGGCTTCATGGCGTGGCAACTTCACTTCTCGTTTATCAGTCGACGAGTGAACACATGTTTTCCAAATTACCTTCGATATCTTTTGATTAAATATTAGTTAAACTTCTTTGTATAAATTAAGTCCCAGCCTTAAGCATTTAGTTAATAATAGCGTGGATCTTCTTACATAAAATAAAACAAATACGTAGGTCATAGCAAACTTAATATAACAAATAATAACAAACAAAAGCAATCCTATGTTTTGTCTTCAAGAAACTGTTTTACATCATAATATGCCTAATATGGACAGGACTAAGGTGGACAGTTGTTTGAAAACTTCATTGTTGGTTATTTCAAACTAAGAATACCGATGACGATGTTCAATGAAACAACGCAATACGAAACTGACGCAATTTATTGAACTACCGACATAATAAAATCATGACGTATTTATAATTCTAAGGTAGGTACATACCAATTGTAGATATAAATGTATTTTAAATATAAAACATTCCTGAAATTTTATAATTTTATTTATATATTTATTTATATATAAGTGTGTTTCTCACTTAAATATTGGTGTACATTAAAAAAAGAGTTTTATTGATAATATATATTTAATTAAAAAATAAAAACAATATTAAATTTAAATTATATATCTCACCGGAAATAAGAGAAACGGCACTTAATGTTTTTATATTATTTTAAAGTTAATAAAATATTTTGTAATCTTATATATAAATGAATCGCAAAATGTATTGGTAAGCTCATAACTCAACAACGCCTGAACCAATTTGGCCATTCTTTTTTGTAATGTTCGTTGAAGTTCAAGGAGGGTTTTTTACAATGTGGAAAATTCGAATAATTATCGGAAATACCCTAAAAACAGCCCTTTTATTTTCCCATGCAAACGTTTTCTAACTAAAACGTATAGTCGAATTGAGCTTTATAGTTATTGTATAAAGTTCATATTGCAAGCACTCACTGTTGTCTAAGCAATGAAGGTGTGTTCCTAACATCAAAAAATCAATTTGCGCTTTATTAACGCTACATATAGTTGAAATTCAATCACATCTATCAAAACAGTGTGCGTGCGTGCGTTGGAGCACAGAATACATCGTTGGAGGATTTAATATCACGTTCCAAAATTGAATAGCCACAAAATGTAATAGGTCATATAGACTTTTTTTGCGATTTGGTTGGCTATGCGACATTATCTATAAAATAATTAGGAACAAAAAACTGCCACTGTACAAATCTTTTTGACAGGACGAAGTCTGTCGGGTCCGCTAGTATTATATAGTTTGTACAGTTAAATCTTTGACTTTTATGTCGATTGACATTTAGTCAACAACTGTACTGACATTTCAACTCGCATCAACATGAAGGTTAAATTATAATAAATCTCTAACTAAAATTTATGAAAGTTACTTTCATTATATCTAATATACCAACTGTTGCTTACCGTATATTATTATTTTCCTGAATTTGTTTCTTATTAGTGACACCATTGCACGGTGGTTCAATTTCTGGTTAAAGATATTGATTTTTGAAAAATCCCATGGTATGGTTTTAGCTTTCATCAAAATCGATATCGAGACTTCTTTGAGTTTCTTTCGCTATTCCTTCAACTGAAAAATAAAAACACCTATATATACAACAAAAATCGGGTGGGGCTGTGCCGGGGCACACGGCCGTTGGTTTTAACGTGAAACGTCTATGTTAGGGAATCGCTTTTAAAGTAAAAGATTGAAATAAAAACAAGATTGACGGTGTTTTAAGTATTTTATAAAAAACTCAATGTCACAACAGCGAGCTGACTATACAGGGTGTAACGGGAGGGTGTAGTCAAAATGAAAAAATCGAATTGGTATCCCGCCTGGACTCTATACACAAAATTTTAGAATTCAATTATAAGTTTAATGAGGTGTTTGCTGTTTGCTGTCTCATGCTTCTATGATCCTAGTATATCAAATCGAAAGAAATACGAAAATATCGCTGCGATCAAACAGATATGTTTTTTGTGTGTTCGTTATTTTCCCAAAAACTGTTTATTTAATTAATTGACAAACGCACAAACAGTGGCACACCGCGGTTCGAGATATATACTAACTACCTAACTCTACTCTACTCTACTAACTCTACTAACTCTACCTAAATACCTACTAGAATGTTTTATGTTTGCAAAGTGTGAGTGTTTGTGCTATGTTTACGTTTATTCTCAACGGATAATGAGAAAATTAACGTTTTCACTTAACAACAAACGCGCCGCTTGCGCGTTTCTTCCTTCGTCCTTGACCGCGCGCGCGCTTTGAAATTCGACCGCGCGCGCCGGCGCGCAGTATTGATGCCTACGAGTACCAGGCACCCATAACAGGTAAGGAGTACACACACACCTGATATTTGAACTCGTGACCCGACTAGTGTTGTGACTCAATACGACGATATGATTGAATTAATCATATTATAATTGCACCCCCCATTAAACTTATAATTGAATTCTAAAATTTTGTGTATAGAGTCCAGGCGGGATACCAATTCGATTTTTTCATTTTGACTACACCCTCCCGTTACACCCTGTATAAGTGAAATATTCACACCACATTTTTGTGTCTAAGACTAATAGTTTTTTAATTATTAAGGTACGATGATATAGACCTTTTCGTTACGGTCCACTTTTTAAACCTGGTACCCGTATGTTTCGGTGTGATTTTAAAGACGTTTCACGTCAAAAAATGTAACACAAACTGATAATAGTAATTGATTTAATTGAAATTTCAACAGCGATCGTAATTGTGATAAACACGTACAACAAACAAAGCACGCCTCATTAAACTAGCCAACACGTCAAACAAACCGAAGGCAGGGGCGACATGTGTTCGTTCTATAAGCGGGCGCCCTCGGGCCGGCTTAGGGCGGGATAAGTCGCACTTCTTATTATTTCGGGCCTTCTACGGTTTGCTCACAGGAATTGACTTAAGGTCTTAACATCGGGATGGCTTCTAATAATCCTTTCTGTGGAACCAACTCTCGCTCGCCTAGGGTAGTATTAAACATGGTTATTGTTTCTCGGCGTAATCAGGCGGTGTTATTAATCGGGGCAGACGCTCGCTCATATATTAACAAAGTTGTTAACAAAATTACTAACAATGATGTCAGTAAAAGTGTTAACAATGACGTTAACAAAGATGTAAACTAAGATCAAAATCAAATCAAAATCAAAATAATCTTTATTCAGCATAGACCTTTACAGGCACTTATTGACGTCAACAGACAAAACGAAAAAACATAGCTTAAAAAAAAACAAAAACCTTGTCCGTACGTACGAATAAGGAAAAAAAAGAAAAAAGAAAATTGACTCGACACCTGTTCGGAAATTGGGAGAGCCTTCTCGAGAAGAACAGGCAAGAAACTCTGAAGGTCTATTTTTTTATCTCCTCTTTACAATATTAATAATTATAATAATATAATATAAAAATACAATATAGTATAAGATACAATCATACCTAATACGATTACAGTCGTATGTATGTTTACATGCACATATAAAAATAATACAATATTATAAATAATGTTGTTACCAAACATGGCTCTATGAATAGTGTCTCTATTCCCAAATACTGTGATCATTTAGATAGTCACTTACTTTATAATAACCGTTACTCATGAGTGTCTTTTTATATGGATTTTAAATTTATATAAAGGCAAATCAATGACACTTTGCGGAAGTTTGTTAAACATAGATATACATTTCCCCAAGAACGAACAACTAGTTTTATGGAGTCTGAACATTGGAACGGCAAGTTTATTTTTGTTTCTAGTATTCACATTATGTAGATCACTGTTTTTATTGAATTTATTATAGTTTCTATAATGAAAAAAGATACAAACAAAAGTTAAATAAACGAATATAAATTATACAGTCGCGCTATTCCCTATGTTCGTAATCAGGTCTAGATTAACCAGGATTACAACTGTCTCTTTAGAAGATGAAGCGAGACAGCGCTGTTCTATAAAAGTGCTTGGAGTAGCATGGAGAAAAGCGGTCTCGGCCGTAACTCATACGACCTAAATAAATCAAACCAAAAGGAGTCTAAGATGTGCGGTGATGCAAATGGAGTCACTTGTAGTCCTAAAAGTTCCTGTGGTATATTATCATAGGGAGCCTTATCGAAACAACGCATTAAGTGAAATTTGATTTAAAGTTTACGTTTGCTATAGACGTGTGATCACCACAGTGGGCATACTACATTTAAACATCGTTTTTTTTATAACTATTACATTGAATGGACCAATAGCTTCTTCTATTTATTCGTCTAAGTGTTATAGTTTATAAGCTGTAGCTTTGATAAATGTACGTTGCCTGAGAAACTGTAAAATTGTAAATCTCTAAATGGTGCATGTGCAAATAATTAAATTATTAAGACAAGAGAAATTCTTAAAAAATTCCATATAACGACAAGTTATATTTATATCCATCAAACCTATCACTTTTGTCATTTTAAAACTGACTAAAAAAGTACAAAAAGCCTGCTGTTTTATACAACGCTATGGAATCAAGTTTAATGTTAGTCCTATATTAAATGTCGCTTATAACTTCATAGTTACAAACCTAAGGAACATCCCTTAGATTAGTGAAAACGACAAAAATTTGCAGTATATATAAATTTAATAATTAAAAATATATAGCAAACAATGTTAGTTTAAACAATACGAAAACTGGTAACACTGCAATTCAAAGGAATGTTGTACCATCGCGTGCTCTAACAATGTTCGAACAAAGAGATGTTTCAAATGGATATATGAGCACGAGTAGTGTGTGAAGAGAGTTATTAAAGCCTCTTGAAAGCGAACCGTGCAGTTTTATACGTAAAATGGTTCACACCGTGCGCCGACAGTTGTTAGTTTATTAATATTATATTATTATGAAATATGTTTTAAGACTCACTTTCTCTTGTGCTTATATTGATGTTTTTATTATAACATATGTGAATACTTGATCAAGCATTGAGCATGAAGTTGGAATTTTGTCAAAAATAGCCGTGATTTAATTATTAGTGTCATCAATAATATATTTGATTACTTTATGAATTCGAATAATATTAACATAACCTATACATATTATTAGTAATTTTGATTCAACGTTACAACAATATTGAACATCATCAACTTATAATGTTTATACCCAAAAGAGATTGCCTTAAAATTTTTATTAATTTTATACGATTTAAGATTGTCATAATATTTGTACTAAAGTAACTACATTTTCACCTTTAGCATACTTTATGACAAAGGATATTGATTACGTTTGCTGATTCCGCGCAGTTGATGATGACTTGTCCAACAAGCAGACAAGGTCGACACGTGTTTCGTCTCTCAGCGATCTCAGTCTCAGATCCTAAAGATGTCTCGCTGAGAGACGAAACACGTGTCGACCTTGTCTGCTTGTTGGACAAGTCATCATCAACTGCGCGGAATCAGCAAACGTAATCAATATCCTTTGTAATACAATAGACTTCCGTAAAACACAACCTGCTACAATAGAGTACATACTTTATGAATTAAAAAGGGAATTAGATAAACATCTGAATCAACATTAATTTTTGACTGTACTTTCTTTTCATGCTAAACTAAATTAACTAGATTACTGTGAATTTGATGCTTTCGTTGTTCTTTTCATTGTTCTTGTCATTCTCATTGTTATTCTGTGCTGTTTATTTATTATGTGCTCGGTGCGCAAGCTAGTTATTAAAACAGTTTTCTGAAAAGTCAAAGTTTCGTGTTAGAAGTTGTCGCGTGTGTCTTTCGTTTTAGTTTATTGGTTTTTAGACGCAGTTCTAGGCTATGAAATGCAATGAATGCTTTCATGGAAAATAATTAGAAATATATTTACTTTCATAATTATGTAAGGTCGTCGGCTTGGGCCATCTTAACGATTTAGAAGGCTGTGAAGCTGTGCTGTTTTGTAGACTTCCTGCGCATCTCATTAGAACTGCGTATATTATAGACGACTAGTTAGATATTTAATATTCTTTATATAAATTACCATCCTATTTTTGTTGATGTTGTGTTTTATTGATTATATTGGTATTATGTACTAGATGGTGCCCGCGACTTCGCCTGCGCAGGATTAGTTTGAGTAGCTTATATTAGCTTGGCGTATATCTATATAAATTAAAAATAATAAAATAAATAAAAAGAATATGAAAAATAGTCGGTACTTCGGGGCGGTATATCCAGAGTCAGATTAAAATTAGAACGCAAGGCACGACATGACGAATGGGATCGAAAAGAGAACAAAGATTTAAGGTAGGATGGAGATGATGGAAGATACAAAATATTGTAAAGTAGGGATAAAACATGTAAGTCTCTGCGCTGGCGAACAGGTAACCATTTCAGTTGAAAGCGACAATTAGAAACATGGTCAAACCTACGCAGATTAAAAATGAACCTGATGGCTACATTTTGCAGCCGCTCCAAACTGTCAAGTAGTTCCTCAGATAAATTAATCCACGCAGCGTCAGCGTAGTCAATCAAGGAAAGCAAGAGTGACTGAGCTAACACTGTCTTTGTAGCTATAGGGAGAAAGCTTCTTAATCTATTTAGAGTACTATATGCAGCAAATAACTTCTTCCGGACAGCCTCAACCTGCGGCCGCCATGTCATGCACTGGTCAAATACAATTCCTAAGTTTTTAACCACTTTGCTTATGTGCTATTCTGATGTATATTATTGTAAAGTTTCGTGAAAATTCATTGTTAGGGAAAAATTGTATATATAAACACAGAATACGTTTTTTTTTTTTTTTTTGCCCCCTTTTTTTTGTTTCCCTGAGGAAAATGCATTAAATTGCATACCCCGGCTATATTGTCACTGACACAGTTTAGGTACACTTACGATAAATAGAAATAAAAATTTAAAGGCGCGGGTCGCGTATAGGTCGGCCTGTTGTCTTCGCTTCAGTCCTGCTACCACGTTGCGATACACTAACTGCTATCTACTAGCGACCACGTGCTAGTAGCTAGTAGTGGTAGTAGTTTTTACGTCAAAAAGTAATAAATATCTATACTAACAAACGTTCGCGTTTTTTACATTTGCAGGACTATGGCCACTTAGGTGGATAGTCTGCTTTAATTACTGACGGTATTTTTCGAAATAGTGTCTTCTGAGTATTTTGTTTTGTTTTTATTTATATACTAGCGACCCGCCCCGGCTTCGCACGGGTGCAGTGAAAAAATGGTTATGGTGGGTTATCCCTAAGAGATAGACATATACCATCGCGGACTTTTTTGTGGATTTTTGTAAGTTGTACAATACTGTAGTACATTATTTTGGTCTATCTCGTAGGGTTCAGCCAGCGTTTGCAATATAAGCGCAAAAAAACGTGCTTATTTACGACATCACATTAGAAACCTTTAAATTTATCAGTGTTTCTCTACTATATTATGCATTTATTATACATACAAACCTTCCTTAAGAATCACTCTATCTATTAAAAAAAACCGCGTCAAAATCCGTTGCGTAGTTTTAAAGATCTAAGCATACATACGGACATACAGCGAAAGCGACTTTGTTTTATACTATGTATTGATATTTGGTAAACAAACAGTAAATATTTTTCTTAAAGACTATACATAAAATTATTTATCATACATCAGTGAAGTTTCCACTTAATTACTGAAACATGTTTAAAGTAGATCGCTGAATATTTTAAGAAATAAAAACGCATTTATAACATCAAATATGGAGCGCTATAGGTCGCGGATACTGTTCTTAAACATTAATATTTAACAAAAAAAGATCGACAAACCAAAAATTATTGCTATAAAAAGAACATGAACAATCGAAAACAGTGTTTTTACAATAATTTGTTCCTAGAGTTAAGTCGAGGGCTTCTAAATGAAATTTGACTTAGCAAAACTGGAGAATCCAAATATTTAAATAAGAATAATAAATCCTTTTCCGTACGTCTACTTTCTAACGATAGCAAAATAGGAAGCGTACAATCATTATAATGTTTGGAAGTAAGGAACTTTACGAACCTGTTTAGTTCTGCCATCATGAAGTTTTATTATGAAGGATGTGCATTACGTGCTTTACAAATCAAAATAATATTTATTCAACTTAGACCTTTACAGGCACTTATTGACGTCAACAGACAAAACAAAAAAACAAAGCTTAAAAAAAAAACAAAAACCTTGTCGTACGTACGAATAAGGAGAAAAAAAATATTGACTCGACACCTGTTCGGAAATTGGGAGAGCCTTCTCGAGAAGAACAGGCAAGAAACTCTGAAGGTCTATTTTTTATCTCCTCTTTACAATGTTAATAATTATAATAATATAATATAAAAATACAATATAGTATAAGATACAATCATACCTAATACGATTACAGTCGTATGTATGTTTACATACACATATAAAAATAATACAATATTATAAATAATGTTGTTACCAAACATGGCTCTATGAATAGTGTCCCTATTCCCAAATACTGTGATCATTTAGATAGTCACTTACTTTATAATAACCTTTACTCATGAGTGTCTTTTTGATATGGATTTTAAATTTATATAAAGGCAAATTAATAACACTTTGCGGAAGTTTGTTAAACAGAGATATACATTTCCCCAAGAACGAACAGCTAGTTTTATGGAGTCTGAACATTGGAACGGCAAGTTTATTTTTGTTTCTAGTATTCACATTATGTAGATCACTGTTTTTATTGAATTTATTATAGTTTCTATATACAAAAACTAAATTATCATATATATATTGACTAGCTAAAGTTAAAATATTAATTTCTTTGAACAATTCTTTTACAGTTTCGATGAATATTTATACAGGATAGTGGTGACACAATGTCCGCTACATCGTACATAGCCAAGTTGTATGCTAATTGGAGAATATATATATATATATAAGTAACTTACATTTTCTGGAGCACTGTAATGCAGCTATCTTGGCAGTATCTTGGTAATATTAGTTATCTTAAGCCCCGTCAGGGCGCAAATTGACTTAAATGGTCTAATTAAGCGGAGGCGCGGTGTTGAGGGTTCATTAAGCTACAAGCACAGCCGCGATACGCTGACGACCCTGCAGAATATCATTACTTCCCACAGGCGGACGAAGGTAACGAACTGTGCGATAATTGATCGATTATATGTCAAGGGGATAAGCTGCTTAGTTGTAATTTTTTCCTAGAATCTCGATGGTAAGATGAGTCGCTTGGTATATTTGTGATTTCTAAAGTTCACCACGTCCTGAACTCAAATTTATTTAATAATAACTACAAAAACAGGTTACATCCAATTAAAAACAAAAATAATCTACACCGAACAACCGTACATTCTCTAATTATATTATTAACGTGAAATTTAATTTCGCAATAACAAAGGATAAACAAAACAAAACATACATAAAATTAAAAAGAAGAACCATACATACATTATTTACAATTAAACTATAAGTTACTTTATGTTAATAGACAATAAATTCTTAAAACTATATATAAAACGACAATGAAAAATATTGGCATCAATTCCTGCGTCTGCGCAACCACTGACGAGCTCACTATACTGGCGACACATTCTAGCTGAAATGGCTGAATGTAGGCTGTATCTTCTCTATTTTTCGGAAGATACTTAAAATAGTGGATCGGTCGTGTTGGAATCGGTGATAGCTCCAGTAGTTTATCAATACATAGTATAAAATAAAGTCGCATTCGCTGTATGTCCGTATGTATGCTTAGATCTTTAAAACTACGCAACGGATTTTGACGCGGTTTTTTTTAATAGATAGAGTGATTCTTAAGGAAGGTTTGTATGTATAATAAATGCATAATATAGTAGAGAAACACTGATAAATTTAAAGGTTTCTAATGTGATGTCGTAAATAAGCACGTTTTTCTGCGCTTATATTGCAAACGCTGGCTGAACCCTACGAGATAGACCAAAATAATGTACTACAGTATTGTACAACTTACGAAAATCCACAAAAAAGTCCGCGATGGTATATGTCTATCTCTTAGGGATAACCCACCATAACCATTTTTTCACTGCACCCGTGCGAAACCGGGGCGGGTCGCTAGTTGTAGTATAATAACAATGCTGTATTATGTTTTGAGGTTTCTTTCTACAAGTAGCATTCCGTAAACACTCACACGTTATCTGAAAGAAATCTCCAATAGTGATAATTATGTAATTTAATAACTATGACAAACAAAGCATATATAACGTATTACTCCGGTGATCCGAGATAAAAATCGTTTCGCGAATTAGCTAAGTTGGTCCTCATTTTAGCGATACAAAATATGCTTAGTGAAACCATTGGGTATTCTAATGATTACTTCGTCGGCTTGGAAGAAGACTGTCATAACTCATAGTACACAATTTTTATTCTAAATGCTAAAATATAGAATATTAGTCTGAACTACAAGATGTTGAAGTTGCTCCATAACATCTACGCTTAAAATGTGTGTGTGTGATGTTCTTGGATAGAAGTCCTGTAGCTAACTCTAATCTGCATATTCGTAATGAGAGCAAAATCGCGAAGATATACACCCGAAAATCCAAACGAGCGTAACTTCGGCATTGTCCTTTCGGTATTTGGCTGTGGAATTTGTTTTTCTTTCCAATACCCAAGATTTTAAGCCCTAAGTATCCTATCTCAACCCGGCGTGAGTGCGGTTGGGTATCTCATACCCGAAAGTTTCTAAACGCAGATATTTGTTACTGTTATGTGTGTTAAAATATATAATGCTTTACCTGATAAATTAAAAAAAATAATTTTTACACCTTGAACGATTTTTTTAAATGTAAGTAAATTAATTTTTTGTAGAAATATGTTTGCATGCTATTTATTGGCAAAATGTGCTGGACTATTTGTAAATCACCTAGATCAAATGTAACCATGTTTTTCAGCAAATAAAGATATTGATATTGATTGATTGATTGACTGTTACCATGCAAGTCCTGTCGTTTTAATAGCTGAAGGTAAAGATGCAAGGAGGTACAGTATCTAGTTTAGTGTTGCACCGGCGGCGACGGTAGATACAGTACACGCGGCTGGGGTACGGGATTGTGTTGATTTGTAGGTGTAATTTTGGTGCTCTATTACATGATCTCACAAGACTTTTCAGTTCCTATTTTATTTATAACTAGCGACCCGCCCCGGCTTCGCACGGGTGCAGTGAAAAAATGGTTATGGTGGGTTATCCCTAAGAGATAGACATATACCATCGCGGACTTTTTTGTGGATTTTTGTAAGTTGTACAATACTGTAGTACATTATTTTGGTCTATCTCGTAGGGTTCAGCCAGCGTTTGCAATATAAGCGCAAAAAGACGTGCTTATTTACGTCATCACATTAGAAACCTTTAAATTTATCAGTGTTTCTCTACTATATTATGCATTTATTATACATACAAACCTTCCTTAAGAATCACTCTATCTATTAAAAAAAACCGCGTCAAAATCCGTTGCGTAGTTTTAAAGATCTAAGCATACATACGGACATACAGCGAAAGCGACTTTGTTTTATTGATGATAATTAGAAGACTCTGTTGTTATGTTGATTTACCAATGTTGGAATTTTGTTTAATTATGCCAAAAGAAGGTAATTGCCTAAATTTGTATTTATCGAAAAAAAATAGATATTTTATTTATTCATCTTGTCGAATAGTTACCATCATTAATATATCTTAAGCATTAATGTTAATTACACAATCATAGTATCAAGAATATTACATCAAAATTTTGGGTATATCATACCCACCTCATAGCTGGTGTAACAATTTCTCACCTCATTCACGCCGGGTTAATCAAGATGAACTCCAGTTTGTGAGGATATACATAAACAGCACGAGGTCAACTTTTGTCAACTTCTTACTGAAATTCCGGGCACCTTAAAAATTACCTAATAACCGACAAGATTCAAAGCAGTAACTGATATTATTTTTGACCAACTACATATTTTAAACTGGTCACGTGCAGACAAAATTTCATCGTGACCAAAGCGTTGTAGTTGTAAGCTGGTTTATCCGTGTATTATTCTGCGGGAGAAAGCACGTCTGTTTTCAAAACATGCGCGCCTACGTGTGCAAGCTCGCTAGTTTATATGCTTGCTATGGAACACCTCGATGTGTTTATTCTGTAAAAGAATAAATAGCTGTAGACTTTGTTGTCTCTTGAATTTGTGCAAATTGTAAAATTGGCTTAATAAAGTATTTCTTAACACCTTTGCTCGTAAAGCTGATCTAATTCCACCGGTTTTAAATATGTAAAGCGGGTCATAAAAAACGCGTGTGTTACCAAAGCAAATAGTTAAGTTATAGTCCATACAAATTCCATAACAGTATTATATGCCATTTGGCGCGCTGTTGCTATTCAAATTTCGAACTAATCGCCGCGAGGCGCCAGTCAGTAGTAAAATGACGGGAAAGCAACAATGTGCATTCACAGATTGCGTTTATTCAAATATTTTTTTTTTCTGTTTCCTCGCAAATGTATTTAAAAACCTGCGTATTGGTTATAACATGCTCGGCGCAATGACGCGAAATTCCGCCTCGCATGTTATGACCATCATAACGCACTTATATCGTAATGTACTATTACAAACCACCATTGAGTTCTATCTACTAGATGTGCATCCTCTTATCCATGATGGCCTGATGCGACCAACTGCTATTTGTCCGGCGTATTAATTTATTTTTGTGAATAGCAGAATATGTCAAACTAATTGTAAGATTAGGGGTTTGGTTTGCGTGTATACATCGCATAATTATGCGATTAATGCAAGAGTTTTCGTTGGTTCTTAAAATCCTCATCTATGCATTCTTATGTTGATCAAAGCAAGCCTGTATAATCATCGTCCGCTTTTCTTTGCAACATAATGCTTTTAATCGCACATAACGTTGCAAGCTTCGAAAATCCTTTTCTCGGGTTGTCGATATCACAAATGGCGTCAGTGCCTTCAAAAGACGGAATTACACAAAAAATTATAACAAACCCTTTTTAACGGCAAACATGCTCGTTAACGTGAAATTGTTCGAGTTTGTTGCGTATCGACCTCGTTAAATATTAAGGGCGGTAGAAGTGACTTGGAATGAAGGGATGAACGTTTTACGGTACTTTTGAAGTCAATTTTTGCAGATTAAATGTAATCAAAGGTCAATTTTAAGTCGCCATCATTTCAATGTTGCTTCTAAGTAGATAAATATTTAAATTCGCGATTCGATTTGTTTGCAAGGGTTCTGCTGTCTTGAAATCTATACTTATTATATTCCAAGTAATATTATAAATGCGAAGGCTTGTATGAATAAATGTAACAAACATTCTTTCACTCTTTCACGTAAAAATTACTAAATAGATTTTAATGAATCTGAGACATAATATAGTTTGTATATTGAAGTAACACATAGTGGTTGCGTCGATTAACATTGTAGCGTTTTGCGTTTTCAGTAGTTATGAAATATACAAAAGAATTAAAAGTTATTTGCCAGCTAAGAAGTTCAGGGTGTGGGTTTAATCCTTATCGGAATCGAACTGACTCGGTGATATATGTAGATATTTATAACCAATAAGACGGGCGCCTCCACATAAATACAAACAGACCTTCAAATGGTTAGGTGATGAAATCAAACACATACTTTTTTATCTGTAATTTATAATTAATCCCTTAAATAGGGTACTTTATGTAAACCATAACAAAAGCTCTTTAATCATAAAGAAAAAAAAACATAGATTCATTAAACAATCTCTGTGATATGGGTACTTCGCACTAAAATATAGGTTTACTAGTCCATTTGTTAAGCTGAGCCATCCTCCACACGTCGCTTAAGATGGATGTCGAGAAACACCAATTCCTCCATAAATACGGCGGTCACATACACGAAGAAATATAAATTGTATGAGGTTACCTTTTAAATTATGATTTAAATAGCGATTGCAGGGAGATCCGCCGATTAGATAGACATCACCTCCATAGTCACCATAGACGACCTCCATAGTCGAGTGGATAGTACACCGGTTTCAAGGTGTCGCCATCTCTGAGGTCCCGGGTTCGAATCCCGGTGGGGGCAGATGTTTGTGTGATGAATGCCAGCATTTGTACCTTAGTCATGGTTGTTGATATATATTTCAATAAAAATTATTGATATGTATATGTATAATATATGTATGTCTATCCGTTACCCTAGATCCCATAACACAAGCCGTACAGAGCTTAGTTTGGGCTAGGCTAATTGGTGTAAGTGTAACAAATATTTATTTATTTATTATTATTTTATCACCGTTTCATATCGGACACCACCACATGGCTGTGTGCAGGAAGTCGAGCTGAGATGGAGACGGGAACAAAAAAAAAACAAAAAAAAAAAAGGTAACCCCTGAACCCTATAACAATATGTAAAACATAAAATTCCTATTCCACGAACACGTGGAAAATCTTAAATTCAAACAAAGGAAAGAAATAAAACTCACCATTGTCTGGGATTGCTTGACGAAACTTTTAAGGCATTAAGCCGATATTTATAGAACTATAAAAGAAGAAAAAATATAAAAAAACGATGTCAGAATTTAAGACGGCCTAAAGCGCCTCATCCGCCAGGAGAGGAACGCCGAAAGACCCATCCTTCGCGACCTCATCGCCGACGCCAAAAGAAAAAATAATCAATCGGGACATCCATCTCCGCTTTTCTTGGAGCGGAGGAGACTCCTCGGGGCTCTGTTGGCCCCCTGCAGTGGTCTCCACGCCGGCAGTTGCTGCTGCCGGGGCGTTGGGGCGATGGGGATGGTCCTCCGTCTGGGTATCATTGCTCTTTTGGAGCTGTGGTCTCTGCCTCTAATTATTCGTCGCTCTCTGAGGAGAGAACGAGACTTCTGGGCTGCGCTCTTCTGTCTGGTGGGCGGGCATGGTACGGTGCTATGTTCCTCAGGTAGGGATGTTGGAGCTGGCAGCCCTGCGGAACATGCTGGTGGCAAGCGTTCTTATGTGGCCGTGCAGACTATCGATCCTCAGGTCCCTAGATATCACGTTATTGCGGACGTATTTCACAATTTTCTGAGACCAACAAATAGGCCGAACATATCCACCGCCACGACCAGAAATTTGTGTGGTGAAGATCACTAAGGTGCTGTGCATTTCTTTTTCCTTACGAACTGTTTTTTTTTATCATTTCTCCGCAGACTACATTACTATTTTTCGAACGTGATGTGACAATACTCCAAATTAATACAGTCCAGTTTTTATAACCAGTTAGCGAAATAATTATTTCATCCGCTCATATACACATAGGTTAAAATTCGTAAAGATATTATATATAGTAGGAAAGTAAATAAAAAAAATATATACTATCTGTGCAGACGAAACTTGGTATAGGGATAAATTGAAGCACTGAAAAGGACAAATACGATCTTTAATACGAGAATATTTTTCTACTATAAGAAAGTCCGATAGAAAGATTTTTTTTTTTGTTTCGAGTGGCGAGCCGGCGGTTATGTGGGGCTCTCCTCCCCAGAAGGGGGAGGCCTACCCACTAAAAACCTCAGGGATGGCCTTCCTCAGGCATGTAGGAGCTCCCGGGAACATCAAGCAACTTCCAGGAACCCCCAGCCTCCGCTCCCCTGCCTAGAGGGGAGCCCTCCTCGGGGGAGGCTACACTACCTCCCCCGGTCTCCTCCACCGACGACGCCCCCGGCCACGGAAGGGGCGTGGTCCATCCCGGGTCGCCGAAGCAGTCGCGATTTCCTCGCGCCCGCCGGCGACCCGCAGCGGCGCCGCAGCTGTGCTACCGAGCCCGGCGCCGCCTTCTTCGAGCGGGATCGGCCATCTCCCGACCCCGCTCGGCGGCTCCTTCTGGAGCATCACTGCTTCACAGAAGGAGGCCACAGCCCTCCAACCTCCCTCGTCCGCCAGCATTGCCGCAATCAATGCTGGCGGAGACAGATCTCGCCCGATCTCTGCGACCAAGACTCGGCGCTCGGAGGCCCACGCGGGGCACTCCGCCAGCGTGTGCTGGGCCGAGTCAAGGTCGGATGCGCAGTGGTGGCAATGTGTCGATCCCTCCCGTCCTATTCGACACAGATACTCACCGAAGCAGCCGTGCCCGGTGAGTATCTGAGTCAATCGGTAGGTGACCTCCTCCTTCCCGTGGAGCCAAGCTTCGAGGTGCGGGAGTACGGCACCGACGGCCCGCTGGCGCGCGCATATCCGTAATTCGAGCTGCGCACGTCAGGACGCCACAATCCGTCGGTGCCACTCCCCCGATAGAAAGATATGCCGGAGAACGGTTTCAAAGTTTTTTTTTTATAGGATAAGAAAGCAAACGAGCAACGGAACACCTAATGGTAAGCTATAACCGCTGCCCATGGACACCTGCAACACCAGAGGAGTCACAGATGCGTTGCTGGCCTTTTAAATGGCAACATGTTTTTTTTGAAGGTTTCGATATCGCATCGGTTCGGAAAAACTGCAGGCGACAATTCATTCCACAGTTTTTCCTGCCATGCACTGCGCATGGCAGAAAATGTTGTTTCAGCCTGTGTAACATCTATTTACTAGAAATAGATTATAAATTGCCAAATATTCATAATATTTCATGATGGTGAGTGGTGCCAGTCGCCTATAGTACAGTACGTCAAGGGAGATGTAATTTAATAAAAACATATGAATCTCAAGAACTAATCTATCAAGTGTTTCCTTTTATATTAAGTGAGTTTTCTTAACTAATAATTTCCATTTTTTGCCTAGTTAAACCTCATAATTAGTTTTTTATTTTGACATTTACAAGGTTCTCTGTCTTAGTCAAGCTAACTTAGTTAAGCGAGATTCCATTAAATCAGATTACATGTGACAGAACAAGTGAAGCTCTAAATCTTTTAATAATTTATTTTATTATATTTAATCAAGGTTCTTTCTTTTTAATTTCCATTTCTGGCTAATATATTGCACCTCACAATTAGTTTTTATTTTCGCATTTAAAACATTCTCAGCCTGTGTTGGTAACTTTGGTCAAGTGAGACGCCATTTTATTGTTGTATATTAATTTGCACTTGTGTTTTTGATGATTTGATGATATGTTCTAAATTTGACTATTTATAACGGTTTTTATTAAAGTAATTAATGAAGAAAAGAAACTTTTATGATCACAGAAAATAAATATAAGAAATAAGACCTTTTTGTTTATTTATAATTAGAGATCGGATAATCGGATGCATATTTACCTAAAGTTAGTTTAAGACAAAGTATAGAAACGGCTTTTTATTGTTTTGTTAAATAAAATTTTTCACCATTTCTGTTTTTTTATTCAATTATTTAATTGATTATTGTTTTAGTCAAACTAGCTCACTACTTTCGTATAACACTCTTCATATAATAAATCGTACATTCATAAATCGCACGGGGACATAGTTGTATAAATGAACCCGAAGTCTCGGTCTTTGAAAATAAATACCACGTGCTAATTTAGTAATTTTTAAACAATATCACTACGTTAAATTTGCAGTCCCGTATTTTCCCGGGATTTTTATTTAACAAAATGTATTTTAAAAAGCCGCTTCCATAATTTGTGAGCCAAAAATTAACTTTAGGTAAATATGCATCCTATTATCCGATCTCTATTTATAATTTAACTTCACAAGTTTCGAAGTATTAAAAAGTTTTAAGAAATAAATAGACATACTAAGCTCTCTTACGGCGACTCAGAAAGATTTTTAATAAATTATATTAAAGCTCTCTCCATTGCTTGATCAGCACTTAGAATTCATAACAAGATTAAAATTTTATAGCTTTGCGTCGCCCTGTAAAAATAACACCAATATTTTTAGTCAGCCCGTGAAATAAGCGTGCTCTGTAATAAAACGGATCACTCTGCAAAATGGCCGCTCGCAATGTAGGTTATTTTTTAAGCTTCACGTTAACTAGAAGTACTTTCTATTTGTTTGTTTCATTATTTTTCATTCTACTAATTTTAAAAACGCGAATATTTGTTACTCTTTCACGTAAAAACTACTAGAGGGAGCGGCAAAATCATCTCACGGTTATAAAATGTAAATAACTCAATAGTTTTAAGAGATACAAAGGGTTTTATTGCATACTAGCGACCCGCCCCGGCTTCGCACGGGTGCAGTGAAAAAATGGTTATGGTGGGTTATCCCTAAGAGATAGACATATATCATCGCGGACTTTTTGTGGATTTTTGTAAGTTGTACAATACTGTAGTACATTATTTTGATCTATCTCGTAGGGTTCAGCCAGCGTTTGCAATATAAGCGCAAAAAAACGTGCTTATTTACGACGTCACATTAGAAACCTTTAAATTTATCAGTGTTTCTCTACTATATTATGCATTTATTATACATACAAACCTTCCTTAAGAATCACTCTATCTATTAAAAAAACCGCGTCAAAATCCGTGGCGTAGTTTTAAAGATCTAAGCATACATACGGACATACAGCGAAAGCGACTTTGTTTTATACTATGTATTGATTACCGATTGCTACTTATGAACATTTATAAAAATAACCAAAGAAATGTTTATGTTATCCGTTTAAGATTTGAAGATGACATCTTTCAAATGATGACCATCTTGGGCCATGCATTCTTCCAATCTTGCATTGAAATTGTCAAACACTTTCCCTAACATTGCAGGAGAAAGGTTGGCTATTTCTTGACGTATCGCTTCCTTCAGGTCATCCAATGTGCGGGGTTTGTTTGTGTACACTCTTGATTTCAGCAGTCCCCACAAGAAAAAGTCACAAATGCTGAGATCCGGGGAGCGAACTGGCCACGCAATGTCCCCGAAACGCGAGATGACTCGGCCATGAAACTTGCTTCTTAAGAAGTTCATTACCTCATCGGCTGTGTAGGCAGTTGCCCCATCCTGCTGGAACCAAATTCTGGTGTGGTTTAAGCATTTTCTGCGTAGTACGGGGATAAGGAAATTTTTCAACATAGTCAGGTATCGTTGTGAGTTGACGGTTACAGTTCGACCGTTTTCTTCAAAAAAGTATGGGCCTATAACACAATGTTTCCAATGGCAAGTTAACATTTCTTTGGTTATTTTTATAAATGTTCGTAAATAGCAATCTGTAATATGCAATAAAACCCTTTGTATCTCTTAAAATTATTGAGTTATTTACATTTTAAAACCTTCATATCATTTTGCCGCTCCCTGTAAATGGAGTTTCCTATGGTAAATATCTTATGTCTTTCTCAGGGTTTCAATCGATGCTTTTAGTAATTTTTATTAAAATTTATTAAATCATTGTCTTTCCAGACTAGGACTTTTATTCTGTATAGCTGGTACAGTCACAAACACAGAATCGTACATGCACATAGGCCGTAAAAAAAAAATATAGGTCGTACAAAATATGTATCCAGTGTGAGAATTGATCTCGCAACGCGTCGCGTAGTAGCAAACAAACAAATATATTTCTTTTCTTTACAATATTAGTATAAACTAGTTATTTTAGTCTTTTCATATTGTTTTCATTCCTATTTACTACTATTTTTTCCAATAATATTTAAGTTGTCTTTTTAACCTAAGTAATTCATTTTAGACAAACATCCATTCATTTTCAAAAAGATAGTTGTCATAATATTGTCTATTCGCTATTTAAATTATTCGCCCCATTGGTAACTTTATGGTTATTTTTTATGGCTAAGAGGGCGGAGTTATGCGGGAAAGCTCATTTAAGCGATTATAAAATTATGTTTAAGTGTTATACTTAAACATAATTATGCTTAAAAAAAGTGAATAAACAGAAAAAATATGAGAACATGCAGGAATTAAAGATATGTTTTAATTGTCTTTCTGCTGAGCTGTCACTGTTAAAACAATTGAAATGAAATTAATTAATAAAAAATAATAATTAATAAATACGAAAAAAAGACTCCAAGGAGTTACGTACTGAGTAGAAATTTGCATGGAAATTACGTCATTTAAAAAAAACTATAAGTAGGAAAGTTGTTTTTTAGGCTTTTGGTTAGGTATCAGTAAATATGACATTCGACATTTGTAGAAATTTTCTTCAAAGGGGTAAAAATTTGGGTTAAAAATTTTGATTAAATAAGCTCAGAAACTATGGAATCCAATTTGATTAAAGTTGTTACAGAGTTAGTACGAGTCCCAGTGAAGGAAATAGAGAAATTATTGACATAAAAACATACTACTTCCCGTGGAAAAATTTTACAAAAGTGCTGATCTGTTTTTGATGCAATTTGGTATGGGGATAGTTAGAGACACAGAGAAGCACATAAAATAATTTTTACAACGGGAAAGTATATCTTTCCGTTGGCAAAATCCGAAATAACGCAGACAAAGCCATGGGCAGAAAGCTAGTTTTTAATCAAACTGCAAAGTCATAAACGCTAATAGGATACATTAAATTACCCATCGCAGAAATTTTAATAATAATACGTATAAATTTTGTTATTAAGGTTCATTTTCCGAAATCAAACAAACTGAAATAGCTTCAGTACAGTAACTATTTTTTTCTTTCTTCTGGCTTGCACGGCTTCTGCTTTAGTCAATGACAAGTTTTAAAGATTCAAAACTGTTACTACTTTTATAGCTTAGATTATTTATTATCAGAGAACAAGTATTTTTACTAAAACTAGCGGACCCGACAGACTTTGTCCTGTCAAAAAGGTTTGTACAGTGGCAGTTTTTTGATCCTAATTATTTTATAGATAATGTCGCATAGCCAACCAAATCGCAAAAAAAGTCTAAATGACCTAAGTATTACATTTTGTGGCTATTCAATTTTGGAACGTGACATTAAATCCTCCAACGATGTATTCTGTGCTCCAACGCACGCACGCACACTGTTTTGATAGATATGATTGAATTTCAACTATATGTAGCGTTAATAAAGCGCATATTGACTCTTTGATGTTAGGAACACACCTTCATTGCTTAGACAACAGTGAGTGCTTGCAATATGAACTTTATACAATAACAATAAAGCTCAATTCGACTGTACGTTTTAGTTAGAAAACGTTTGCATGGGAAAATAAAAGGGCTGTTTTTAGGGTATTTCCGATAATTATTCGAATTTCCCTCATTGTAAAAACCCTCCTTGAACTTCAACGAACATTAACAAAAAAGAATTTGCCAAATTGGTCCAGGCGTTGTTGAGTTATGAGCTTACCAACACATTTTGCGATTCATTTATATATATAAGATTCAAGCGCGGACGTTCATTCATAAACTATAATAGGTTATGATCATATATACATATATATTTATATGTGTTGTCTCACGTTGAGTCTGAGCTGTGTACCGAATGTACATAAAAGTTGAGCGTGATGTGAAACTCTAGTGACTCTACAGTTTTTGGTGCATATGTTTTTTCTCTCGGTTTTGTTTCATTTGTTTGTACTTTACACCCGATGTCACCTCTGCGTTCTACAGAATAACAGAGCAACTTTCTCTGCCAGCTGCTTACACTGAGCTGAACACAGTTTTGACATCGCACTGCGAAATGCAAGTTATTCTTAATATGTTGTATACATATGTAATTTGAGCTCTGTGTTTTATTTAATAACTTTAATTTCTTTACAATTTGAAAGGAATGTTACTATTAAACCTGTGGGCTTAATGGCAGCTATGTGTAGCGATACCCCTTTCTAATTGGACGTGGTTACATAGAAAAGATTCAATCCACAAAAATTATAAAATGGCGGTTATTAAATCAAACCAGCTGTAAGACATGAATTCAAAATACAGAAATATCTCAATGAAATACAGACATAATGTTCAAATAAAAATAAATTCAACTTCCAGTTTTATATCAATTAATGAAGACATGAATGCAAAATTTTAATTAAAGTCCTATATTTCTCATTTGTTACTTAATGTTAATTGAATCCTTTCTTTGTAACTGTATAAATATTCAATTATACTCAAGTAGCGAATTAAGCTTATGTTGTTCAATTTTAGAATACGACCCCCTTTTTTTTTCCCCTGAGCAAAATGCATTAAATTGCATACCCCGGCTGTGGCGGGCCGGCGGTTATGTGGGGCTCTCCTCCCCAGAAGGGGGAGGCCTACCCACTAAAAACCTCAGGGATGGCCTTCCTCAGGCATGTAGGGAGCCCCCGGGAACATCAAGCCACTTCCGGGAACCCCCAGCCTTCGCTCCCCCGCCGATACAGGGGAGCCCTCCTCGGGGGAGGCTCACTACCTCCCCCGGTCTCCTCCACCGACGACGCCACGGAAGGGGCGTGGTCCATCCCGGGTCGCCGTAGCGGTCGCGACTTCCTCGCGCCCGCCGGCGACCCGCGGCGGCGCCGCAGCTGTGCTACCGAGCCCGGCGCCGCCTTCTTCGAGCGGGATCGGCCATCTCCCGACCCCGCTAGAATACCCCCTATTACTATAAATGTGTTGAATAACATATTAAGCGAAAAAATTTGGATTTGTGTTAATAAAATGGGTGTGTATTTGTGCGCATGCATGAAACTCATGCATCTCAAAGACGATATTGGCTAAGACCCAATACGTATAACTTTTAGGCATGCATTATAGTACAGTCAATCTGTAGGTTTAGTGGTCAAAAAATTACCCCAAGGGTGTCTTGTTTTTTGCAATGCAATGTCATACAACAAAAAATGCGCATTGTAGGTGGCGCTAAACCCTCAAAAAAAGTGTTTTTTCACCTTGAAAATATAATTTCAATGGAAAACTTTCAATGGAAAAGTTGTTCCTTACATTATTATCAACAACTTTTGTATAAACATTTTTTTTTTGTATACACACACACACAACAAGTAATAAACTTAAAATTTATTAATTTATATAAAATTCTCTTGTTAAGAGGTCGTTCGAGGTGGGCGCTAATAACTGCGACACAGTCTTCGACTAAATTAGTTATGGACGTTATATGAGTTTGTAAGCTTTATAGTTATTAAATTATTATTAAATTTTTCGGGAGTGTCGGTGGCGCTGTGGTCTCGGCACTGGTTTGTGCGCCGCGTAGACTCGGAAGGCCCGCGATCTAATCCCCACCGTGTACCAATGTGTTTTTCGTTCCGAATTTTATATGTACATTTCCGACGCTCCTACGGTGAAGGAAAACATCGTGAGGAAACCTGCGTACATCTGCGAAGCGATTCAAAGATGTACGTAGTCAACCAACCCACACTTGGCCAGCGTGGTTGACTAAGGCCTAATCGCCCTAACGTAGTTAGGGTAGGCTCGAGCCCCTCGGTGGGGACGATTATGAGCTGTGATGATTAAATTTTTATTAAATTAATGTCATGATACTGAATCGGTTTTCATTTGTTGCAGCGGGCGTGCGCACAGTGGACGTGCAGGCAGTTGAAGGAATGGTGGCCCAGTTCCCGTGCGACCTGGGCACTGCCGCCAACGACAAGGTGTACATGGTGTTCTGGTTCAGGGATGACGCCGGCATACCGCTCTACAGGTCAGTTATAAGCTACAACGTCGAATCTTATTTATTTACTAAGCCCACGTTTGTTTGCATTTGTGGGGCCGCTTGGGGTACGTCATGCTGTAAGATTAATATGTCCTGCTTTTAGAACAGCAGCGTTTCGTGGAAGCTTTAGAGCAATACACATAATGTATTTATTATGTGTATTGACATTTTTAATGAATTACCAGATAAGTTCAAAGACGAAAATTTAACATTAGGACAATTTAAAAGAATGACCAAACAATGGTTAATAAACAACTGTTTTTATAGCTTGAAAGAGTTTATGGAGGATAGAGGGTAATTAGTTATTAATTGGAAAATGTTAACTAGTATGTAATTCAAATTAGGTTATACTGTACGCAATTTAATTGTAATCTTTTGACTTGTATACATGTGAAAATAATTTAATTTTGAATTTATTTAATATTGACTATATACATTTAATCGTTTATTAGGTATTTGAATTCGGATATAATTTGGACCCTTTAATACAATATTGACATTCTTCTATTGACATCTTGTGTATTTTGACTGTATTAATTTTAAATTTGACTGTATTAATTGAAATTATAAAATCAATTCAATCGTATGTAATCTTAATTTGTTCACCTTAATTTTGATTGATAACTTTGTATAATTAGTTTAATTTTAAAGTTATTTGTACGCCTGAAGTAGGCAGCCTGTAAGGGAATTTTGAGTACTTAATATAAGACCTAATGTATACCTACATGCTCGCAAATAAATAAATAAATAAATAAATAAATAAATAAATAAATAAATAAATTAGATATGCTGCAACGAAGTGCTGGAATAATCTACCCCCACCTATCAGGAATGCTACTTCGATCTATTCCTTCAAGAGCAAGTATCGGAAGTATTTGTTAAATGCCCAAAATAAAATTAGTTAAATATCTGGCTCGTATTAATTCTTAAGCAGGTGTCCAAATTATTCTGTGCCCATTGTATGTAGTTATTATATAGTTGTATAATGTTCCTATTGTTGTTGGGTTTGTAATATTCTTGTACTAGTTTTAAGGTTGTAAGTAATATCTGACGAGTAGTGTAAGTTGTGTCATGCTTTGGAGGACGTCGGAGGTCTGCGCGTATTCACGGTGATGGAAGCCTCGCTGTCGTTCTGGCGGCTTCACTGAAAATCAGCGTCACAGTGTTCTGTGACTTAGAGCTGAGTGGAGTCGGTTTTGGTCGCTTATATTATTATTATAATTAATAATTTGTTAATTTTGTTCCTTTTTGTAAACACTACTAAGCGCCAAATAAATAATTTTTCTTTCTTTCTTTCTTTATTACGCATCAGTAAAACTCGAATTAATAAATTAACTACTATACGTATAGTATACCACAAAATAAAACTAAGACAAAAAGTAGCTTTTATTTAACAATAGATCACTACTTAGTAAAGAAAGTAGTAATAGTACTAATAATAAATTGTTAAATAGTGGAGAAACACTGTTATTTTTGAGGTTTCTAATGTGATGTCGTAAATAATTAATTTTCTTTCCGCTTACATTGCAAACGCAGGCTGAACACTACGAGATTTATCAAAATAATGTACTAAGTATTGTACACATTGAAAAGGTCTACAGAAAACTCCGCGTCAGTATATATCTATCTCTTATGGATAGCCCACAATGACATTTTTTTGTCATTAACTTTTTACGACAAATAATAGCTAATTATCGCAGCCATTTTATCCAATACAGCATTAATCCTCATCCTATTAAATACCTTAAATACATTATTGATTTAATATAGATGTATATAGCCCTTACAGCATATGATTTAAATGAATATTTTCTAAGATATTACAGATTAAAAAATTGCCATCCATGTCATTTTGTGCCGTCCGCCATATTGGATTCAAAATGGCAGCATTTATAAAATCTTATATTGTCATAATAACTAAACGCATATGCAAAATTTCAACTCGATAGCCTCAGTGGAAGTTGATAGAAATTTATTACAAGATTCCAGTACATACATACAGACATACACATGAAGTTATATAGTTATATTTTTTGTATTCTACGAGGTCTTCAAGCGTTTGATGATGATTACTTCTAAAAGTGCAAGTAAATACAATGCTTTATTTGATTGAATGTTTGTAAAAACATAGAAAAGGTCACACACACACACACACACACACACACACACACACACACACACACACATATATATATATATATATATATATTACCCTAGACCCCATAACACATATTTAATATTATGATATGCAACTCAAAATCGTTTGATAATTACCGAAAAACAGTAATTAATGAGTCGCTCTTATTTTGTATGGTTTATAATGAGAACACTCCAAAGACTCACGCACAAGCCCAATGGAGAACATAAACTTTTGCCTACAAATTATCTTCTGCGTAAGTTCCCAACTTGATCGAAGATTAGATACGTTGGCAACATAGTTGCGAACTTCGAAAGCTTCGTCCTTCCGGGCAAGGCTTATTCTCTAACCCAGATCAAGCTTACATTAGCCTTACATTACTGCATACTGTCATATGTAGAATCAAAACACGCGTTCTCTCGTAGCGTTGAAAAGCGAAATTTAAGTTTAAATATTCAAAATCAACTTGAGAGTACAGCCACCTTGGAGTACGTGAAGCTCTCACCCCGAAGCCATTGTAAGAGCGAATAATTTTAGTTAATACGTCGCTTTAAGTTATCAACCAAACGTACCGATTAAATTTGTTAGTGTTTTTGTTAAATACTAGCGCGACTTTATCTTCGTAGGATTAATATTAGTAGCTTAATATTAGATATAGATAGATTATATATATATTAGATATAGATGGGGCTACGACTGTGGGGGACAAAACCATCTGTCCCCTCAAAACGGGGAACAAACACCTTTTTCCTGGCAGAATTGATATGTCACTTGTAGAATAGATAATAAATAAGGTAATGTGCGGAAGTGCGGAACAAAGAGTCCGCAGAAGACCAGAAAGATTTACAAAAAAAAAAGTATTTGTAGCTTATATAAGCGTGGCGTATATCTTTATGTTATTCTTGTGTATACGCTATTATTGTAAAGTTACATTAAAATACATCCAGTAGTTTTTATCTGAAACAGTAACAGTAGTCATTAAAGGTTATTTTTTAAGATTCTTTTATTGATTATATAAAATATGATGGCAAATTTAGGAGGCAAACAGATTACTACACGCAGAGGATTCTGGCCTGAGCTCAGGTCCGTTAACGCCATTTTTAATGGAGCGTAGAGCTTTATCTAGCAGCAACAGTGACAGCTGTCATTACGTTTCGTTACTTGTTACTGTGCCCCTGACTGGTGGTCATCTTCTTATATATAAAAATGAATCGCAAAATGTGTTGGTAAGCGCATAACTCAATAACGCCTGAACCAATTTGGCTAATTTTGGTCTTGAATTATTCGTGGAAGTCCAGAGAAGGTTTGTACGTGGAGAAAATTTTAAAAAATCTTGAAAAAGTGTAAAATCAACATCTTTCTATACTCTCATATACAAAAGCCAATTTGAACCTTTGGCAAAACAATCGAAGACAAAAAAGTGACGTTCTGTCAAACAAATTTAATGTCATCATATGTAATTTCATTATATCAGCGATAATTATTGCTTTGTTGTGTTTATATTTTCCAAAATATTGTTGAGTTTGTTACGAGTGCATTGGCACCCTATACCATATATATGTTATATAATCAAACACAATTAGTCAGAGACCCCCCAAGAAGTCCCGATGTCGCAACACTCCATGTAAATGTCACAATGAGGACCAGCACAGGTGTCTTTGAGCTCCAATCGCGGTGGCGAACAGACAGATCAATCGTTGATCACTAGTAATAAGCCTAGTTATAGTTTATATTGTAATTAATTAATAAAAAACTAAAATTAATAACTTGTAGTTTTTAAAAAACGCCTGTCGACGGCCCAAAATCGTAATTAGTTATTGCTTTGTGTTCATATTTTCCAAAATATTGTTGAGTTGTTGAGTGAAGGTAAAATGCCACGAGCAAGACGACCAATCATAGGTCAAAATCAAATCAAATCGCAATGTAAATGCGTGGACAGGACAACGTCTGTCGGGTCAGCTAGTATATTTATAAAAAGCTTTTTATGAATGCGCTAAAAAGAACAAAATAAACTTTAACATGTCGCGATATTTACTTACTTATAGAATACTTTTAACGACAAGCTTTTATATGTAAAAGTTTATTTTGTTGTTTTTTGTGTATCTATAAACGTAAAAAGAACAAAGTTAATGGTAATTTTGTTTATACGCTCATACAAATTAGGCGAGTTTAGTAATTATGACGTCACGATTGCAGTGTACTTTGTATGGAGCGTTTTTAAACGACCCGCGACAGCGCCACAAACATGGCGCTGTATATTCTAAAGTAACAAACGCAGCTACGTCGTTACTTCTACAATATTTCTCATATAAAAGAGAACTGTTATTATTATATATATACTTTATTGCCATAATTAGTTACAACAGAGTAAAAAAAAAGTGGTTCACAAAGGTGGACTTATCTCTATTAGAAATTTCTTCCAGCCAACCTGTGAGTGTCTACGGAATGTTACTTATAGAGTAACGTCAAAGCAACCAAAACTGTTATTCATAATATAATGTTATTGCGCTGTGTTTCGCCGAGTGAGTGAGGGTACCGGAGGCCCAACCCCTCCTTCCCCCTTATTTCCTTTTAAAAGGCTGGCAACGCATCTGTGACTCCTCTGGTGTTGCGGGTGTCCATGGGCAACGGTTATCACTTACCATCAGGTGATCCGTTTGCTCGTTTGCTGCCCTATCCTATAAAAAAAAAAAAAAAAAAAAAAAAACAAACATATATATACCATGAATACAATAAATAAACACATATATATATATACACATATATACATACATGTAATGCTCTAAATAAATATGTACGTAAGATGATGATGACAATGTGACATTTATGACGAGTTGCCAACTAGCGCCTGAAAATGTTGCTTCAGGCTACGTTTAAATGCATGAACGGACTGGCTCTGTTGAACTATAGAAGGCAGATGGTTCCACATTTGGGCAGCACGAAAGCTAAATGAGTTGAGCAGGAAGTTTGTGTTGCACTTAGGCAATTCAAGTGTGTCCGAATAGCATGGGCGTAGAGGACGTGAGGAGGGAGGCAGCATATGAAACCGAGATCGAAGGTATTGTGGGGAATTAGGGTATTTTAGGATTTTAAATAATGTGGTCAAAATGTGGATATTTCGACGCTCCCGGTCCAGAGGCCATTTCAGCTTGTCGCGATAGTGAGAAATGTGATCGTATTTACGTAGACCAAAAATAAATCTGATGGCCAAATTTTGCAGTCGCTCCAGCTTGCCAAGTAATTCTTCGTTTAAATCTAAAAAACAAACATCAGCATAGTCTAAAATAGGAAGCAGAAGAGCTTGCGCAAGCATAATTTTAGTGGGAAAGGGTAAAAAGTATTGGAGTCGCTTGAGAGAATGAATTGTGAAGTGCATACGCTTACTCATTGCATTAATTTGTGGTCTCCAAGACATATTACAGTCCATTATTAGACCCAGGTTTTTTACTGCGTCACTGAGATTAATGATTACCCCGTTAAAGATAAAAATATTATGTATAGAGTAAAAAATATTGGGGTCTGATGTATATATACGTTTTAGGTTATTGTCTCCAATTGTTACCAAAATTAAGTTAGACAATTTTAGCACAGTTTACTTAAAAATTAAACCGATTATTTTTAATTTGACATTTAGAGCTGGTCAGATTTTCAATTTGTGAGAGGTTGATAGTGATACTCTTCTGGTTTTCTTAGATGAAAACCAAGCGCTTATTAAGAGTGTCTTATTTAAAGCACTATTTTCTCTCTGGGTTGTTGTGAATTGTGTGTAGTTTCGAACTACCTGTTCTGTTCTGTCTGAAGATACCTGAGCCGAAGCTGACAAGTGTTGAATTCGTGCTAACAAGCAACGGTTTTCTGATGTCCTTTGTATTTCGATCTGTTTCTTTGAGCGTCTTGTGGATTGTACTTGGATTGTGCCACAATTAATTTTAATTAAACGAAGTACGAAGTAAAAGTCAAATATGTCTAATATGTGCGAAGGTTGTCGTAACAAATTACCAAGAAGAGAATATCTTGTTTGCAACATATGTAATTGTTCCTACGACTTGGACTGCGCAAATGTGTCCATCCAGCGATTTAATAATACGATGACTGCACTTCACAAAAAAACATGGCAATGCCCAGCCTGTTTTTGTAAAATTCCTAAAAAGGGAAATACAAACACTCCCGTACGACCGAAAGAATCCGAGAAAACAACTTTTGTATCACCAGCAATTGAATATGTAACTACCAGGAGAAACACAAATTCAAAAAATAATAAAACACTCAGTTCTGAAGATTTAAGCATCCTCGGCGACACATTGAACATTGAAAATATTGGAACTACAACAACAAAACAAACTGATGATATCTTACAGAATCTCAGCGACATAATAATGGAGAAACTGCAAGAAAATAATAATAATCTCATCTCGCAATTAAGAAATATTATAGAAACAGAAATAATAAAAGCAATAAAAGACCTACGACTGGAATTAAAACAGGATATTAAAATATAAATGAGCAAAATGAAAGAAGAAAAATAGAAATAGAAAAAATTAATAACGAGATAGAAAGCTTAAAACAACAAAGTACTTTTCTAAAACAAGAAATTCACACAATGGAAACAAAAATGTTGTCATCACAAAAAACCACTATTCCACAAGATAATAGTAGAAAAATAGTACTTTTTAATTTTCCAGAATGCTACAAGGAACCTGAGTATGAGTTATATAGCAGAATACAGGCTCTTTTTCAAGATATATTAAATATAAATTTGTCAGGCTATATTGAACACACATACAGAATTGGAAAATATTCTAATAATAAAACTAGACCACTCGTCATCGAACTCATCAGCAAGAGAATGGTCAAATATTTAATAGAAAATAAAAATTATTTGTATAGGACTGGCTTCTCTGTTTCAAACTTTTTAGATAACACAGCACGATTGCATTTGAAAGACCTACGAGAACAGATGATGTTGGCACGCAAGAAAGGTTACCATGCAGTAATAAAAAACAACGAATTATATATTGAAGGGAAAAAAATTAACCTAAAGGATAACTCAAATAACAATGAAGACCACCAAAATCACAATAATACTAATAAAAAATATAACAGATAATGATAACGAAATTCACCGAACGCAGCTACATACTTTTCGAGACTACAAATCAAAATTTTAAAATTCTATACCAAAATATGCAGAGCCTTTACAATAAACAGGAAATATTGGAATCATACTTAGAACAAAAACCATATCAAGTTGTATGCTTATCTGAAACGTGGCTTAAACAAAACAGACTAAGCTTAGTACAAATAAAAGGATATAAAATATCAGCCTCATTCTGCAGAGAAAAACGGGCGGGCGGCGGCGTCTGTGTCCTACTACAAGAAAATTTGGAGGGTTAGAAGATAAAAATATTAGTAAAATGTCTATAGAATATTTGTTAGAAGTATGTGCAGTTGAATTAATCAAAAGAAACGTTTTAATTATTGTTATTTACTGGAATAGACGAGAGGAAGCCGTATTTTATAACCAATTAAATTTGATTTTAAAATATGTTAATAAAAAATATAATAAATATGATATAATAATAGGCGGAGATTTTAACATTAATATATTAGAAAAATGTAAAAAAACATCTGACTTTTTGGATCTCATGTTAGAATACAGGTTTACTCAACATATTAAAGAGCCTACTCATGTCACACTAACTTCAAAAACGTGCATAGACCACATCTTTACAAACTTTAATAATAGACAACATTCTACAGTTATGGAGCTAGGGTTCTCAGATCATGCCGGCACAATTATAGAATTTAAAACAACTAAACAAACAACTTATGTTGGTTGGTACATAAAAAAACGGTTATTCAGCAAAGATTCATCTACACAATTTAAAAATCAATTACAATTAATAAATTGGGACAAAAAATTATGTGAAAATAAAACCATAAACGAAAACTATATTACATTCAATAATATTTTATTAAATACATTAAATCAATGTATACCATTAAGAAGAGTTAAATTAACTAAGCATAAGAAAATCTGGTTAACAACAGGAATAAAAAAATCTTGTCAAAATAAAAGATTGTTAAAAATACTAAGCACTAAATCTAATGATCCAACAATAAAATCACACTATAAGAAATATGCAAAAATACTTAAAAAAACTATTATAACTTCGAAAAAACTACAATACATAAATAAAATAAAGCGATCTAACAATAAAATAAAGCGATGTGGAGCATAGTAAATGAAAGGACAAATAAAATCAAAATTAAAGAAAAACGCAACATACAATTAAATGTTAACAATTCATTGTGTTCAGATCCTAAGGTAAATGTTAATGTATTTAATGACTTTTTTGCTTCGATTAGTAATTCCGCCTCACCGGCACTGAGTGTCATCGGCGCTCCAGTACTCAATCCCACGCAAAACACGATGTTCCTTAGCCCAGTAGAACCACGCGAAGTACATACAATTATAAAAAACTTAAAAAATAAAAGAAGCTATGGTATCGATGAGCTGCCTCCTCATCTGATTAAAGAATGTGCTAACGAACTAACTTTGCCTTTCTGTAAACTAATTAACCAATCTTTCCAAGAAGGTATATTCCCCACGTTATTAAAACAAACAATCATCAAACCAATACACAAGAAAAATGATAAGACTGACCCCAATAATTACCGCCCGATTGCCCTATTACCTACGGCATCAAAAATTTTTGAAAAAGCTATGTATGACCGTGTAATCAATTTTTTGAAAAATATAAGATTTTGGACGATAGTCAAAATGGGTTCAGAAAGAATCGTTCTACCATTTTGGCTGTTTACAAATACGTAAAGGAAATAGTGAAATTATTAGATGAAAGAAAGTATGCTGTTGGTATACTCCTAGACATGACCAAGGCATACGACCGGGTAAAACACAATATATTAATAAATAAAATATATGGAGTTGGTATAAGAGGTTTAGCTCATAAATGGTTTACGTCTTATTTAAAGGACAGACAGCAATACGTAGAAACCGAACACTTTGACTATGATAATAGAGAAGTTGTGAATATCCGATCAAACTGCCAAGATATAAATGCGTCCATACCGCAAGGGAGTGTTGTTGGGTGTTTATTATTTTTGATTTACATCAATGACCTCCCCAAAATTATGAAGGAGCCCTGCATATTATTTGCAGACGATATTTCGCTACTCATATCATGTCTAAATAGCATAAATATAGAAGCAAAATTAAACGATATATTAACTAATACTCTTAATTGGCTTAATGAACATAATCTTGAAATAAACTTTAATAAAACAAAATTAATACCATTCTATCCACGACAAAAAACCTCATTGAAATTGAACTATACCTTTAATAGTAAAGAAATCGATTGCGTAAATGAATTTACTTTGCTCGGAATTAACATAGACACAAATTTAAATTGGAAATCCCATATAAAAAAACTGAAGTCCAAATTATCCAGCTTCGCATATGCACTTTACGAGGTTAAAAAAACTACCGATCTTAATACTGCGTTAATAACGTACTATGCATATGCCTATGCATGGCTCAGTTATGGAATTATTCTGTGGGGAAACAGCTCAGACGCTCTTTCTTTATTTATCCTTCAAAAAAAATTAGTTCGTATTATTGCTAACTTAAAACAGACAGAGAGTTGTAAACCATTTTTTCAAAAACATGAAATGCTTTCTCTTCCATGTATATACATTTTGGAGATATGTAAGTTTGTCCGAAAATATGCTGAGTTTTACACAAATCAAAACGATCTACAATTAAAATATTCACTAAGACCTAGAACGAATTTAAAAATCCCTACTGCACGCCTTAATTTATGTTCATCTAGCACACATAACGCATCTGTAAAGATTTATAATAAACTCCCTGAAAGCTTAAAACTTGAAAAAAATAATATACAATTCATAAAACTGTTGAAAAATTTTTAATAAATAAATGCTACTATAGTGTACAAGAATATATTAATGATAAAATATAACAATGATACAATTTAATAAATTAAAAAATAAATGAATAATGTATAATAATAATATATAAAATACTTATTCAATTTAATCGGTGTAAAACGCCGTCCTCTCTATAAAATTGCGATACCCGACAGGGTCCATAATCTGTACACATAAATTATTGTAAACACCTTTTGTTAACATTATGGTTGCAATAAACATTTGAATTTGAATTTTAATTGTGCACCTGTACTGATGTTATTATCTTTATTTTTAATATAGTTTACAAACATAGTTTAAAACTTGGTTACATTTATATCCTTTGGCGGTGGCTTGACCAACTCTTGGTCGAGCCGGCGCCGGGACACATGGCGGTCGAATCGCGAGAGCGCACCCCGCCATGTGCCCCGTATGGGCCCAGAGAACTCGGGGGGGGGGGGATTTAGTGGGTGGGCCGGTCCGGTGCACAAGGTCGCATTTCCCCCCCTCAAAAAAAAAATGGTTACATTTATATATACATTATATGGATGAACAATTAAAATTTGAACAACATGTTCAGAACAAAGTCGGCAGATGCTTTGGCACGCTTAGTGTAATCTATAAGATAAGGCAATTTCTAACAAATAATGTTCGCCTTTTGTTGTGTAACTCTTTGGTCTTATCTCAGCTGAATTATTGTGATTTGGCATTCACTCCTTGTATCTACAAGAGAACCATTAAAAGTATACAGAGAGTCCAAAACGCTTGCATGCGTTTCTGCTTTCAAATACCTAGAAGGGACAGAATCACGCCTCATTTGGTGAACAGAAAAATATTAAATAGGTCAAATAATGTGTCACTAAAGTATGCATGTTTCTTACACGAATTGCTGCGAATGGGGACACCATTATATTTGCGCAATAAATTAACAGTTACGTCTTGTCCATCAATGCTCAGAGATAGAGGTCGCCAATTGTCCCTTCCCATCATAAAACTGTCATCTACCAGGGGTTCCTTTAAAGGAACCCCATACTAAGTATGCTGCTGCCAAAATATGGAATAACCTGCCACCACCCATTCGAATGGATTCATTTTCGCTACAGTCTTTTCGAAAGAAATGTCGTGAATGGCTACTTATGCGGCAATCCCTGGTAGTAATATAGCATGGATGGACTGATGGAGTGCCTTTTTTATTTTTTTATTATTAGTATTTACTCAGTTTTTATTGTTCCTTTTTGGTATATTTGGTTTTGTACCTCTAACACTGCTTTTTAAAAAAAAAATTGTAAGAGGTTGCGACAGAATAGCAGAGGTTTCGCTAGTCGGCAACTACTGAGTTTTAAACCATTTTGTCTTTGGATAATGATAAAATCACAATGTAAGTTTTTTAAGACAAATAAATTGTTTTATTATTATGTAGCTTAAATCACGTATCTTTATAAGACACGGTCCTTTATAAGGCTTGCGCGGGGAACAGATCCAACGCATAGAGGCCATTTAAGCGAAATTTAATGAAGTGTGCGTGGAGTGTACCAACTGGGGTCTAATCTCTATCTATTATTATTATTTTATATAAACAAAGAAAATAATTATTTATAACAATACTTAAAACTAAAAAACTATTTACACTAAACCAACTTAGTAACTTCTTCTTCTTAGTCGGTACAGATTTGGCAGATTGGTCGTGGTCATCATTGTGAGTACGAGTGGTGCTCTTGGTAATACGGCGCCATTCGTCCCGGACTGCAGCCTTCCGGGTACATTCGCAGACCGAGCACTTAGTCGCGGCCTTGATCTGGTCTGTCCATCTCTTTGGTGATCTACCACGTGGCTTGATGCCTTCGACCCTTTCCTGCACTTAGTTACTTACCTATGTATATAAATAAAATAAGTATATAAATTTGGTTTATATAAATATTCTATATTTAATCGCGAATGCGCGCGGCTGTTTCGAGCCTAATCATTGCGCGAGCGCAACTACGAGTATTGCTTGGAACCCGGTTGCCTGCGTGCGGCGCGGTGACGTCAGCCGAGTCTAAATATTTAAAATGCTTCAATAACATCAAATTGACTAAAATCATACAAGAATTGGGCAAAATGCTTTCCAACAAGTGGATCGTAAAATAAAAGTGGACAACGCCAAACAAACCTCGTTTACCCGCAGTACAGTAAAAACAAAGATAACTTTTCGATTCAGCGAGTATGAACTCTCTAAAACAAACTATTGTTCATATTTAACTTTGTTTAATTAAGGTACACTTTATGACCTCGTAACAACAATTTAAATTAATGTATTTTATGTCTGCGTCTAGCATTAATAAATTAGTAGACAAATGCTAATTATTTTGAATGTTTAAATTACAATGTTAAAGATGATATTATGTAATTTAAATAAACAATGACTAATATTAAATATATAACATTTACCGCGTTAATCTAAAACAATTTAAACAAAATAGAATTGCGGAGAAAATAACAGTAGAATTTCTTCAAACTCGTCACTTTATTTAGACAAGGGGTTAATAAACTCACCCTAAAAAGACAGAGGAACTTTTGTGAACTAATTAAAAAAGACTTCTGATCCGCGTCGACACCTCTGGAAAATCGCCGTTAACTAACCAGCTCTATCCTGCTCACATCTAAAGCTAAAACTTTAAAACCCAGCGAAAACTTTTCAAATATTTCACTGTTTCAGCCACTTAAGACAAATTGCTTTGCCCCCTTCAGGTTTTTTCAGTGGGGCTTGTAATTCCTCTGGCGGGCGGAATTCAAGCGCGAAATTTGTTCCGTGTGTTGGGGAACCGAGTTGCAGCAAATGAGATGCCTTCGGATCTTAGACAGTTTCCGAACACTCAGAGCATGCCAGAGGAAAGTCAGTTTTATTACCGCACGGTAGGGGTTTGTAGGTTCTTCCAGGAATGCCTTTCTTGGTGCAACATAGTACTTAACTCTCATATCGTTTCGAATGCTTTCAAGTTAATGAGCATACTCGTCCGTCGCTACCCTCTTTCTAATGAACAGAATAAAGTTCGAAGTATACAAAGTTAGGCTCTCGTTCAAATGCGTTTTCTATTTCCAAACCACTTCCAGTAATGGATGTGTCCCGTCTGTATCAAATTCTTTATCAGGATCTTATAAAGAGTATAGGAATAATATAAGTGCGTAGGGAAGTGGCGACCCCATCGCCCGCTTGTGGGGCATTGTTCCATCAGTGCAGCCAGTCTCCCTCAGGGCAGTTTGTGTCGAGCTGTCGGGGAATTCCGTCACCGAGGGTTCCGATATACTTCAGGGGGGCGTATGCCACCCGCTTCTGTCTTGCCTTAACCAGCCGGACAAAGTGGAGACGCAAGAGCAGATGCTCGAAGGGTGGAAGTGTAATAATGTTTTTCCGGATCTCATTACCGCCAAAATCGAAATGCAATAGTCCACAAATGTTTTGACCAGTAATGATAATAGTTTCTGTGCATCTAACTGGGTATAGTCTTTAGCTGCATTTTTCATGGTGCTGATAGAGATAAAACCCAGTTGGTACACTCTATGCACACATTCATTAAATTTCGCTTAAATGGCCTCTACGCGTTGGATCTATATCCTATGCCTTTGTAAAGGACCGTGTCTTATAAAGATCCGTGATATAATTGGTGATTAAACGAACTTACCTGTAAGTGAAGTTCTATCACAATTATGATAGTACGCTTCATTCGAAGATATAATAGCAACCATGTAGTCCTTTAATCATACAGGCAACATCGCACGAAATCTCTTTATCGTATTTAGAGGGTAAACTCAACAAGTTTTTTCTTCCTGTCACCAACTGCCGCGCTGTGGCCTCATTCTTTTAGAGCTAATCAACATTTTCTGGATTAGGGCCCGTAATGGGATGGGTGGGAAAATAAACATATCTTCGAATGAAGCGTACTATCATAATTGTGATAGAACTTCACTTACAGGTAAGTTCGTTTAATCACCAATTATACTACGTACGCTTCATTCTTCAGATATAATAGCAACCATGTAGATGTTTAGAGAAGAAAATGTTGATAATCAATGGCAGGGCATTGTATATTCACGAGGGAATATAAAGATAATAAACATTAATTTGTAATTAATAATTTATTTAATGAATATAATTTATAATAAGTAGGTAGCTAATAATTAAACACATTGAACAATTCTAATACACTGATCCGAATCAGCATAAGAAAATCATAAAAATAACACCAGAACTTAAGATTTCATAATATCGGTTAATCATTATTAAGTAAAAAAAACAGATCTAGCAAATTCTGAATCATCTAGAATGGGCCTATTATAGAAACGATTGAATGTATCTGATGATTGTGTCCAACCTGCCGTCCTCCTGATGACGTCGAGGGAGACGCCGCGAGCGCGCGCCGCTGACGTGGCGGCGTGCCGCGTGCTGTGAGCGCGGAACATCGCCACGTCCACGCCGCTGCCCGCCAGCACCGCCTTGATCCAGCGGCTGATCGTCTGGCTAGTGGCAGCTCCATGCGGTCGCCTATACGTCACCAGCAGGTTCTCCACAGCACAAGGTCTTAATGTAGCGGACATTGACATATAGTCTTTCAGTGCTGTTGCTGGGCAAATATTATTATTTTCATGAAAATATGGCAAATAAAGTACAGGTTGGGCACGACCAGCAGCCGAGGTCTTAATAATATCGACTATCGCTATCTTAACTCCGTTAACGCAAACATTTATATTTTGTATTTTAATAGATGCCAGTGTTTGTACACGGTGAGCGGTACACAAGGCCAAAAGCATTACTAATTTTTTTGATAGTTTTTCGAATGACATATCCTTATTTGCTCCCCATGATTTTATATGTTGTAAAACTACTTGCGGGTCCCAGGTGGAGCTGTACCTAGGGGCAGTGGGTCTTAATTTGTAAATTCCCTTAAGCAATCGCTTTATTTGGTTTTCAGACCCAAGATCACTGCCAAAAAATAAGCTTAACGCAGAACGATAACTATTAATAGAACCGTAGGAGCAGCCATTATTATATTGTTCTGTTAAAAAAGAAAGTACTTTTGGTAGCGAATACCGACAGGGATTCGTATAGTTGTTCAAACAATACTGCCACCAATTTTTATAACAAACACCATATTGCTTTATAGTGTTTTTAGATAATGATGCTAACATAATATCTAGTGTATCGGATGGGGCTCCTTGTTCCCGAAACGCGCGCCGGAGAGCAGAGCTGCAGCCAGGGTAAGCCCATTCGGAGGACCCGTTCTAGAACAAAACCAGTTAAAATCGTCTACTGAGTTTAAGTAAATAACATCAGAGGAAATTATTTTCTGTAACAACGGAAACCAAGGTTGAGAGGGCCAATAGGGGAATATAAAAATACCATAAGCATGTTCATGAATTATTTTCTCAATACATTTTAAAATTAAGGGAAATGGGGGAAAGGCGTAAAAAAAATTGTCGCCCCAAGTGATAGTAAAGGCATCAACTGCTATTGCGTCTGGATCTCTTTTCCACGAAACGTACTGTTTACATTTGGCATTAGTGCGAGAAGCGAATATATCAATATTTGGTTGGCCATACTTATCAGTTATCTTTTTAAAAGCACTTTCTGTCAATGAAATTTCTATATCTGCGTTAGTCTTACGAGATTCTTCATCGGCTTCTTTATTGTCCTTACTATTGATATAAGAAGCTAATAGCCAAATACTTCGTTTTTCACACCATTGCCAAATGTTTCGAGATAATTTATTTAGATGTGGAAACTGAATTCCTCCTTGCCGATTCACGTAACTTATGGCTGTCGTATTATCGATCCGTAAAAGTATGGAACAGTTTTTTAGGTTTTTGGCGAAGCATTTCAAACCAAAAAATACTGCAAGCAATTCTAAGTAATTGATGTGATAATTATCCTCAGTACTATTCCATTTCCCATTGGCTCGCTGTTTATTACAGTACGCACCCCAACCTAACCTTGATGCATCAGTAAAAATCTCTATTTCAAATGGTAAGGGTTTTAGAGGAGATTTTGATATTGTTAAATTACTTAACCACCACTGTAAATCCGGTAATATTTCTGAATTTGCACGAAATTTTGATTCAAACGAAAAATGTCTTTGCAATGCTAAATATTTTTGTCTTTCTAAAAGTTTAGTGTGCATCCAACCGTAGCGAACAGCTGGGCAGGCTGAGGTCAGCAGACCAATCAGCCGCGCAAACTCTTTGATTGTGGTAACGGGTAAAGACGTGAATTTTTTAACCATGCTCAGTATTTTGTTACATTTCTCATTCGGTAAGGTTAAACACATATTAATTGTGTCATATATAAATCCTAAATATTTACATTTTTGTGAAGGTATTATTTTACTCTTTTCGAAATTTATTACGAAACCTAAGTGATGTAATAGTTTAATAGTTTCCTCAACATTTGTCAAACATTCACTGTAACTCTGACCAATACACAAAACGTCATCGAGATAGACAACAGAAGAGAAACCGCGATATCTGAGATGACCAATCACTTCTTTCATGATTTTTGTGAAAGTTCTAGGTGCGGAAGATAGGCCGTAAGGCATGGCCTTAAATTCATACGTAATTACCCTGCCATTAGGCTGTTCAAATTGAAATCTTAAATATTTTCTATAATATTGTGATATTGGAACAAGAAGATACGATTCCTTTAAGTCTATTGTCGCTAAAAAACCTCTGTTGGGAATTACTTTACAAGCGGTACGGTAATCTTCCATTTTAAAGTGTTCATGACTAATGAACTTATTAAGTGATTTTAAATTTAGAATAAATCGATTTCCGCCACTTTGTTTTGGCGTTAAGAAAATACTCGATATATATTGATCTTTGTGTGGTTCACACTCAGATATAGCCCCTAAATCTAATAAATTTTGTATTGCTATTGTCATTTCCGTTATTTCCGACTGTGTAAACTTATTGATAGGTACATTATGTTGAAATACTGACTTTGAAAATTTAAGTTTATATCCATGACGAATCCAGTCAAGCACTACTTTATTATTGGTTATTTGTAACCAATTATTATAGAAATGTTGAAGTCTGCCGGCATGTACCTGGTTATCTACGGTCGGCTGTGGGTGCGCTGCGTCGCGTTGTGACTCGATGTCGAGCGCGAAGCGGCCTGCGTCTGGGCTGCTCGCCGGTACGTCGGGGGTGCTTGTGGTGCTCGGGTCGGCCCTCCCCGCCCCCTCCTGTTCGCCGAGGTGTAGCGAGGAGAGCCCGAAGCGTTTCCCTGGAAGCGTTGCTTTGATGTAGACAGGACTGCTGAGTATGAAGCACTCGGAGTTCTCTGCAGTGAGATTGACTTCTTAATCAGTTGACCTTGTTTCTCAATCGCCTTTGAGGCCTTGATTTTTTCGGGCAGTTCATTCCCAAAGAGAGTATCATCGCGATCTTGATCTCTGATCATAGACAAAATAGGTTTTTCTAATATAGGAGTAATGAGTTTCTTTCTTACATCCGTTTCGGTATAATGCAGGTCTGCTAAGATCCTGCAACCATCTGTGAGTATTTTAACTGCTAGAGCTTTATCGTCACTTTGTAAAAGTGATGTGATTGCTCGACTGATTGCTGTGATACCTAAACCAAGTTGCTCTTGTTTGGTTTGTATATTTTTGTCGCGATTTCTGGTTACGTCCGACAAGGCAGCCGAAATTTCAGGATTTAAGGTGGGCGCCTTTAGAAGTTTGCAGTTTTCCGGTACATTAAATTCTTTTAATAATTTATTTTTCGCCTCAGCAAGCAATCCTTTCTTAAGAATTGGTTCTAACCTCTGAACGAGAAATTGATGCACAGGCTCACCATACGTTGGTAATTCAACTACCGCATCACCAAGTGCTGACAATAGCTCTGGGTCCAAATCAATTGTCGCCTCCAAATTTGGTTGAATTGTTTCTTCTTGTTCACCAATACAATCCTTGGCAGGCTTAGAAGAGGCGTCAACAGTTGCTGAGTCGTTTTGGGTTCCGTCTGTAACAGACGAGCGGTAACATTAGTAATTATTTTATTTGGTTTAGTAATACCCTCGTGAAGACGCATGGTCAGCCGCAGGATTTACTTTATGCATCATGCTCGACCCCCGTGATACCCTCACTGTGATATCCTCAGGGGTAGCTTAGAGAAGCAACCAAAATTTACTACTATCACTAGGATCTAGGTACTTGCAAACAATAATGTAGGTACTCTAAATTTATACTTTATTTAAAATTGAGATCGTTGTAAGAATATTGTAAACTTACCGTCATTGTTTTCGGAATCAGACGAAGATGAATACATAATTAAACGTTTTCGTTTATTTTTATTACGCTTATTCTTTGATTTTTCTTGTAAATATTTCAATTTATTTTCATAATAACTAATTTTGTCCTGAATTTTACGCTTAGGCATATTTGTTTTCTAAGTCAAACGAAAAATTATTTTTAATTATATTTTACAATGTGCTTGTTGCCGCGCACGAAAAAAGAATGAGGCCACAGCGCGGCAGTTGGTGACAGGAAGAAAAAACTTGTTGAGTTTACCCTCTAAATACGATAAAGAGATTTCGTGCGATGTTGCCTGTATGATTAAAGGACTACATGGTTGCTATTATATCTGAAGAATGAAGCGTACGTAGTATAATCGACAATAATAATTACTAATAATTTCAATATTAAATTGAAGATATGATCCGAGATTCACACCAGTGTGGACCATGACTATAGAAAAAGCATAAACATTATTTTGACGCCATATTCTAGGTACTTCGTCTTTGAGTTCTGCATACTTACTTATTTTATCTGTAATCGTTTTCTGTATATTGTTAGGTACTGGATATAGCTATCTTGTGTGTTGTGTATTCTAGGATTTTATTTCTGGTATGTATTTTTAACACACGCAATGGGATATTTAAACATGGAGACTATTAAACTATATAATATAATAAAAATATCTTAACCTTAATGTGCGAACCTGGAATCTGAAAAAGGGTAACCGTACTCTACAGATCTCCAGGCTCGCTCACCTCTAGACATAGATTTTTTCATTAATAAATCATTACTAACGGCTTATAGTTTTTAAAATTCTGTGATATGGTAAAACAATTAAAAGCTTGCTCCTAGAGGGATATTCAGAGTCATTATAAATAAGGTTTTTAAGCCGTTTATAACTGTGCTACTCAAACATATTGTATGTTAATGTGTGTATATTATTTAAAAAAAATGGAATTAATGTCGTCACTATTTGCTCACCCGGTATTAAGTAACGTAGAAGCAGCAAGTGGAAGCAAAGTTTCTTTATCTATCATATCTAGTCATAGAAAACCATTCTAATAATACAGTTTGAGGAGATAATAAACTTGACCTTCGTAGTTCTATGCTTATTCTTCGCTGAAAGGCTATCCCGATTTCTGAACAGGTGTAGATATTTTTTATCCTTGTACGTCCGCGTACACACGTAAGCATTCCCTTACTTTTTTTCAAATAATTTTACCAAAATTTCTCAAAACTCTCTTTTAGAGATGAATCCACATTTGTTTTTGCTATGTTTACTCTATATGACTCGTTTGTAACTTACAATATAGTACATTACTGCAGCGGCCAGCAATAGAGGCATTGATGGACGAACGTTTACATGTGGCACACATACGTAAGTCCATCAATGCCTAGTTGAGGCCAAGGCTTGTATAGTACTTTTCTCAAATAATGCGCGGAAATCAAAACTAAGTAGTACCAATTAGAACTTTTATTTGAAAATACAGTTTTTTCATTATAAAACAGGTTTTTTTTTGCAAGCCAGTTCGATAAATAAAACTCTGATTAGTTGCCTCCTTGGTTTGCCATTTTTCGGAGCAACAAATCGTTCCATTTTTAAAATACACGATATATATGTATTACCATGTATATTTATTTGGCCGCTAAAACACGACAGATATGGGTTTTCATACATTTTTTCCAAGCATATTTGAGAAAAAGAATATATCTATAAATTAAGTACACTGCATG